>JAJOOE010033639.1:0-21250 GCA_036250405.1 Solanum raphanifolium
CTTTAAAGCAAACACCACCGCGGCTAATTCAAGATCATGCGTAGGATAGTTCTTTTCATGCACTTTGAGTTGTCTAGAAGCATAGGCTATCACCTTACCATTTTGCATTAGGACACAACCCAAGCCAACTCTAGAAGGCCACTCAATTTGACCCCATGAATAAGAATATAAAGTCGAATTTCTGAAATCATGCACGGATTTTGAGATGTATGGAAATTACAATTATAGGTGTTTCTGAAGCACATTTTCGGGCATATTTGGGGTCGTTTCAGTAACTATAAATATCCCAAAGGAGAGAAAAAAATAGAGTTTTAACTTAGAGAGAGAAACTTACCCTTTGTGAAGAACACTTTCTAGATTTTGAGGTTTTTCAACTTTGCTCTTGAATTTGATATATTGAAGTTGAATCCAAAGTGGATCTACTTGTAATTGTTTAATTTCATGTTACCCATGGCTTCTTTCATTGAAGGAATATTTTCTTTGCTATTTGTGATGGGTTGCTAATATCCTACGATCTAGGGGTGCAATTATGGGGTTGTGTGTTGATTTAATGTAGTGGATATTGTACTATGCTCTATTTTGTTTCTGTTTATACATTGATTTGGGATAATTAGCATGGGGTTAATTTATGGGTTAAGGTTGCAAACTTAATTCCTACTTCCAATCTTTGATCGATGCTCGAAAGAAATTGATTGGAGTGTGTAATTAGTCCTATATTAAAAATTTAGGTTTGATGTCTATAACATGCTTGAAAATAGATGTTATGGGTCAAATCTATTTTCCCTATTTCTACATCGAAAGAGAGAAAAGAGTAAGGTATGTGGTTTTTTAGATTGGCATATAGATGAGATTGAAAGGAGATTGTATGCATAGATGTGTTGAGATTGAAATTTGATAAGTGTGAGTGAAGATTACCTAGCCTATTCATTGGTGTTACTCACCATAGAGCAACACAATTACCGATTTCCAATCCCTGCACCACTAGATTGCTCGTTAATTCTTGAATCTCTCATACTTTTAGTTTTAACTATGACAATTGATAACAAAATCTTTTTATTAAATTGCTGGAATGATCCTAGGGGTCATCGGTCAGTTCGGTTCGGTTTATCAATTTTTAAATATGTTAAACCAATAACCAAAACAATAAGATTTTTTTTATCGGTTTTCAATTTAACCTATAAGAAAATACTTATAAAAACAAATATATGACTTTTTTAATAAATTTCATGAGAAAACACAATAATTTAAATTTACAAATGCTCATAAAATAGAAACAATAATAACAAACATGAAAAGAACTATACAAGCGTAACAGAAAGAGAAATTAAGAGGAATAGGGTTCTTACTTTAGATTTTAACGTTTTTTATAATGTGAAATTGTGAACTCAAAGTCATTGTGAAATGTGAATTGAAGGCTAAAGGACAAATATAGTAACTACTAAGATATTGAGATTAATATATAATATTTATGTACAAGTAAAGGTAGTAAATTACTAGTCTTAATGGGTTATCAGTTTACCAAATAACCTAATATTAAAAACCAATACCGAATCGATAACCCAATTTTTTTTTTGTATAAAACCATTAAAAAACCGTTAACCCAATAACCCAATAACAATAAACCAATAACACTTTTATCGGTTCGGTTTATCGGTCAGTTCGACTTTTGCACATCCCTAATTATGATCCACCCACTTGTTCTTACTATTACAAATAATATCAAATTATTTTGATACGAATTCTCAATGATATACCATTCCTTGTGGGATTCGACCATGACTCTTTGTTAGGTTTTGTTGACTACGAAGGTTGTCCTTTTTAATTGGATTTGAAAAGGATATTTGAGTGTTATGAAAATGGCACCGCTATCGAGGAGTGGTGGTTGAGAATTCTAAATGAGAAATTAGTTTGTAATTTTGTTTAGTTGTAGTAGATTGTGTTTCATATTGTTGTTTGCTGATTTGTAGGTCTAATACAATGAGCGACCATGGTAGTGACTACGATAGTCACTATTGTCAAAACGACGATATGCGTGATTTGAGTGATATGCATGTCAATATTGCTCAAACCACGAGATCTATTTGGATACCTCCCACCGTTGGGAGGGTTGTGTTTCACATAACTGGAACATTGCTAGAATTCCTCCAACTAAAAGAAAGTTTTTGGGGATTAGCTCATGAGGATCCCCATGAACACCTTTGGAACTTCATAGTGGGGGTGTGTACCCTTTTTGTTAAGAATATATCTCAAGAGTCCGTAAGGTTGAGGTTATTCACATTCTCTGTAATGGGTGAAGCTACAAGATTATTGGCAGAATTGCCAAATCATTCTATCACTTCATGGGAGGAGTTAAATGATTCTTTATTGGTGAGATTCTTTCCACCTTCGAAGATGGTTAAACTTTCAATCCAATTCAAAAATTTCAAGTGTTTTGGAAGTGAACCTCTTCATGAGACTTGGTTGAGGTTCAAGAAACTACTTTTATAATGTCCGACACATGGTGTTCCACACAATTTGTTGTTGCAATACTTCTATTACATCCTTGATTCAGTCAATAAAGGTGAAACTGATTAGTTAGTCCAAGGTGGATTAATGAAACAATTGTATGAAGTGGCCTCTTTGTTACTAGATAGCATGACCAAAGTTAACCTAGCATGGCATACTAGAGTAGATCAAGTGTCTACTCTACAACCGGGCATGATCAAGGAACAAATTGAGAAGGACCATGAATGAGATGAAAGCATGGCCAACATGATGACCCAACTTGATTTTTTGTCTAAACATGTCATGGGAGGTGGACTTAAGCCGGAAAATCCGGTTGGAACCAACAGTGGGCAGTTCCTGGATGATGCAAATTTTGAAATATTATATAATGAGGAAGTTCAATATTTGGAAATAAAATGGGGTGTTCTCACACCAATTATCAATGACAAGGTGGGACACAAGGTTGGAACAAGAATAGAGATGGTGGTTAGGAAGACCGGCGAGGTGGAAATTGGAGAGATAAGGAGGTTGAAAAGGATAGGTATGTTCCTCTCCATGATCTTGAACGACCAAAAGACCTAGTTGGGCAAAAAGGAAACTACACCGAGGAAATGCTTACAAAGATCTTCAATAAGGTAGAAGGATCTCACAAAGTATTAAAGGACTTGAAAAAAGACTTCTCCACTTTATCTCAAATGGTGACCTCTCACTGGTATCAATCAAGTGGCTGGAGACCCAATTATGCCAGATCTCCACTCATCTCAATCCAAAACAAAAGGGACCGTTGCCTAGTTACACAATCACAAAACCCAAGAATGAATGTTGAGAAGTTGAAAATTATGTCGTGCCACAACGTTAAATAAGGCGCTTCTTGGGAGGCAACCAAAGTCTTTACTTTTTTTATTGCTTTCAATAACTTGAGTTGTGAGTGTTGGTTGAGAAGTAGTTGAAAGGTTGAAAAAGGAAACATTTGGCGATGCCAAAACATAACGGCGATCCTCCAAAGGTGTTGAGCAAACTCATTCTTGTCTGCCTTCTAAGCTCGGACATGTGGAAAATTCCATTGTACATTTAGGCGATCAAAGCTCTAAATGGTGATCCGATGAAGTGCACTAGGTGGACTCTATTGGGTCCACCCAATCAACCTTCAAGTTTGGTGTTTGTTCAGTCATGTTTGGTAAGCTTGAGCTCTAATTAGAGATTCACCAAATATGTTCAATGACATTATGTTTGATCACCGAAGGAGCTTGATATAAAAAGTCCAAGGGTCTTTTCTAATTAAAAAATTAAACCCTTTGACATCTTCAAGTCATCTACTCTCCTTTCTCTTACATTGCATCATTTGAGTGTTTATGAGTCATGAGTGTGTGATTTTGAACTTCGAGGAGTGCGTTTCTTTCTTTGACTATCAACCCAACCCCATTTCCTTATTATTCAGGAGCTGTGCTTCATACTAAAGTTGATTTTCGATGATTGTTTAGAATTTTGATGTTTAATATGCATTATGGGTATGGTCTTGAAGCCATTAGTTGATATTGATTGTTAGATTTTAATGGGTAGCTTTCTTTTATCCCTATTGAACTGTACCATGAGTTATTTTTCTGTGTGTGCCTATAGAATCCTAATCTTGATTTTGTTAGTTAAATTTTTAAATTTAAATGATGTTGATGTTGGTTCTAATTTTAATTTGATGTGGGTGAACTTTGAGTAATTAGTGTTGACCCGATTACATGACTTTAACTAATGATAGATAGAGTGACGCCTTTCTAAAGGGTTAATCATCAATTTGAGCTATACTTTGCAATATTTGGGAAAAATTGAGTACCCATGGGTAGATAATCATATAGGTGGGTTGTAATGATGTTAAGAGACTCATATTTGTTGGGTACGTTGGGTTTAGCCATAGAAAGTAGGCACTAGGCTGAATATTTGATGCTTAGTAGGCTTGTCTTAACTCGCCAATGAGGTTAAGGAAATCACCGAATAAGCCCAAGCTCGCCATCTGTAACGCATCAGATTTGAGAACACATAAAAGTTTCAGTTTTCAGAAATCTAGTGTCAGTACCTATGGTGCCATCCACAGTTAGTGGAACGACCCACGGACCATAGGTCAGGTCCGTGGTTGGCTAGTCAAGTTCTCTTTAAAATGTCAAGTTCCGGTACTTTTCAACGGTTCACTAGGATGGTCCATCATCCAATACAAGAGCCATAAATAGATTTCATAGGTGAGTCCAAGACTTAAGGATATTTTGAGATTGAAAGTCGAGGACAACGATTGGGACCCACAGCCCATCGATTGGACCGTGGCCCGTAGGTGGGTCCCGTCGTTGGGGGTCCAAATTTTGAGTCTCTGACACCAAACAACGGATGATCTAGACGGTTCATTGGCAGAACCACGGACCGTACGTTGTCACCGTCAATGGTTTCAGAAATTACTTTCCTAGGGGCTTTTGGTTCTTTTCCAAATTATTCTAGCGTAATACTATGTCATTTTACCCTTCACAAAAACCCCTATATAAGCATTATAACCTCCAAATTTTCCCATTTGAAATCATTCTCTCAAGTTTATAAAAAAAGAACAAGTCTTGCTCTCACTACAACGTTTTACGCCTACGGCCACCCCAGTAAAGTGTAGCCTAAACTAGCAAAAAGTGTGGCCTTTGATACAAGACTACACTTTTGGATTTTAAGCAACACTTTTTAAGGGGTGGCCTAAAATGGCGTAACCTTTGACATTAGGCCACACTTTTAAAATGTCGCCATAGCAGCTACACTTAAAAAGCGTGGCCACAGAGGTATAAAGGGCACGCTTTGTAGTAATTCATTGGCAACACCTTTTGATCGATTATACTACACTTAAAAGCGTGGCCTTTGCTTTGTTATTGGTCACACTTAAAAAGTGTTACCTTTTATATCTCATCTAGAACAACACTTCTAAAGTGTAACTTTTCTTATGTACAAGATAAGACATTAGACATCCTATAGCAACACATTTGAAGTGTGGCAATGTTTTGTAGAATTTTTGTAGCCACAATTTTTCATTTTTAAGAATAATAATTTTTCTTTGCATATATTCAATAATCACATAATTAAATATATAAATGATGTAAACCACAAAATTAGCTAATAAGTAAATCGAAGCTATATATTTCAAATAAACTTCGAGAAACATGTCTTGTACAGCCAATACGTAGAAAGCGATTGCTTAAAGATCTTTACTATCAATAAATTCCACAAAACCAAATGCATTCAAACAAATATGACAATAGTACAAAAACTTTGTTGTTCACTACAATAGTCGAGTTTACTTCTTGCCACTATTCAAATTCATTTACCGTCATTTTCCTGCACATTCAAAATAAAAACATAAGTTAGAGAAATAAATCATGTATTTAATATGCTTAATACTAAGAAATCTTCTTATGCAGTGGGGGAACATGCAACATAAAAATGAGGCTCATAAGCTCATGAATCAGGCCCTCCCCATCGTTAAATGTTGGAACCTATGGAAAAATAGATGTGCAGTAAAATATTGTGCCAAACAAGTCAATATGAGGATAGTGAAGTTCCTAATCTGAAAAAATATCCTTCAAACTTTCAACACTATTTTCCCCTATATCTAGTGGTCACACAAATGGAATGATCTTATCTTTATGGTGGAAAATTGTAGTCATGAAATTAGGGTTATACCAGTTCTTTGGGAAAGACCTTGCAATGGTGTTTACAAGATAAATACAGATGGGAGTGCTCTCAATAATCCAGGAAAGATAGGTGGAGGAGGAATTTTAAGAGATCACCAAGGAAAGTTGGCGTATGCATTTGTTGTTCCCCTTGGCATTGGTACCAACTACCAGGCTGAGATACAAGCAGCCATACATGGAGTTAACGGGTGCATGCAACATGGATACAGGAAGATCATTTTGGAGGTGGACTCTGAACTTTTAATAAAGTCGATCACTGCTAACAGTATCCCTCCATGGTAACTTAATCACTTCATCAAAGAGCTGCAGCAGATCACAACCAGCCTTGAATTTTTCCAGTGTAAACATTCATATAGAGAGGCCAGCTTCTCTGCTGATTATCTTTCAAAATTGAGTCATACATCAGACATTACTCAACACTTCTACACATATAATCAACTAGCAGCAGCAGTGAAAGGAAGCTGCATTTTGGAGCAGCTGGGAATGAAAAATTTCAAGAGGAAGAAGTTGAAAAGAATTAAGAAACCACCCTGAGCATATAAACAGTATAGATGACAACAATAACATCAGATCAGTTCTTAGATGGAGTCTGAAAGAAATTCATGGCTAGGTTAGATTGATTTAGTGTAGGTAGCTTAAGAAACAACATGTCTCACCTTAGTTGTTGAGCATCAACATAGTCTGCTGCAGTAAATGAACGAAATAATGCCAGATTTGTACGAGTATCATATGTCAATCTTGGTAACAGAAAAAGAAGAAGAAAACAGATAACAAAGAAAAATATTGGACGTACTAACAATCTTGTAGAATGATAGATACTCACAATATTGACGCTAATTGTTCCAACAATTCTAAACCAAAGCTAGAAGATACACCAGCCAAAGTCCAAGATACAACAATGGAGAATGTAATAATAGAAATAGGCATACTTTGCATCCATGCTTTTCTGATAGTCGATTGAGAACATTCTCACATATGTCAGATATATCAGTCGGGCTCTCCTGTGAAGGGAAATTAGGTACACAAGGGAAGGACTGAAAAAAATAGAGACATATGATTAAATTACAGAAACAGAACTTCTGATCCAGAATGATGTCCAAAATCAATAAGTGAAAGCTAGGACATGAAGTTCCTTAGGCAATATATACACAGACTAAGAGAACCGAATGCAAACATTAAGACATGTAGTTCCTTAGGCAACTTATACATATGAAGATGCTAGGAAATATATTAGTGAAAGCTCCAATTCTACATCCAGCATTTCAAGAACATAATGCAAAATGAAGACTTGTATCCAAAGTAGAAAACAATGTTTGCAGCCACCCTGCAATGAAGAAGGAAAAGATGCACGATCTTTGCAAGGTGAGGCACGAGGTAGAAGGACTCTAGTTCCCATAATTTGAAGCCTTTGTATATCGATATATAAAAAATATAAATCTTCATGTAGCAGGTATGTTGTAAAATCAGTTGAAACTCCAAGAGACCTAGAGAAAGTAGCAGCTATCTTATCTGTTAATTTACTACCAAGTTGAAACAAAATGGATTAGCACTAAACAGTATTAATAACTCCACCATCAAGAAATTAATTTATCACCAAAGATCATTAACAAGCTCCACAAACAAGAAATAAACCCCTTTATGCTTTAAGGATGAGAATGAAAGACAGTAGAAATGTAGACAAAGGAAGGTAACAATTACATCAATTGAGTGCACCTGTTCACTACTTCTCCTCTGAAAGATTTGGAGACCTGATCCAGCAAAATTGGTTGATGAGCTAAGAACTTCCTCTCCCTGCCTTGGCTTTTAATATAGCTATCCCCTTGACAAGTCTGCTATTTTCTTCAGCAGTGCAAGCCGATTTGTTCTTATCTGTTCATCTTCCTACAATATGCATAAAGAACAATTAACATAAGAATATGAGGTTCAAACTGTGCACTATAGTTGTATCAGCACTCCAGAATAAGCCGTAGATTTATGAATATATCAGCACTCCAGAATACACCTATGTCTAGCCACAACATTTCTCTCGTCTAGTCACAATAGAATACTAGGTCTCTGATTTAGCTAGATAATAGTAAAATCCTTTAAATTCTTATATGTCACATGCGTTAAACGACAGCTGTAACTTGACAGTAGAGAAGTTGCTGCTAGGTTTGGGATTGTGCAACCCAGATGACCACTTGTACTTCTGCTCCACTGCATCTCACACAACAACTATAATAAAAAAGTCCTACAACAACTACTTTAATGAAGGTGAATGAAATTATCTACATTAATGACACCTCAAACACACAAAACGAAGTCCTACAGAGAAGCCTATGGGAAATATTGAGGAGAGGAATCTAATACCATAATAGTCAATGACACACAAGTGACAGAACAAAAAATGCAGTTACAACAGATTCATGAGGCTGAACCAGTCAATATTCAGCTTCCAATTTCTCAAAAAGATATCAAGACAGAAGCAGTAAACTAGGTTAATTCACATATCTTATAGTTGAGTAATGCACACGGGGTGGCTTTCGAAGGGTTTGTAAAAGAAACCATAGAATTGTTGATAAGATTGATGAGAGGAAATCACAACTAGATAAGAAGGGGCCTGGTAAGCCAGTTTCTACCCCAAAAAGCAGAGGAATTGGAAAAATCGAGTTGAAAAACCTAATATCCAGCTTTAATGAAGAAGTGGAAGGAAAAAGAAGTAGAGGGAGGATAAGATAAGATGTATTAGGTACATATGTAAAACTTTTATTTTGAGAAAAAGGTGCATCCTCAAAGTTATTACTATTGTGATGATTAATGGATTTGAACTGGTAATTAGACTTCTAAATTGGAAAGTCAAATGCCTTCTCACTGGGAGAAAGTTCTTTTTTTTTTTGGATAAATGGTAGTACACGAAACAAAAAATGTTCTAGTGGGTTTTTGGCTCAACAGCAGAGGTAGCACATAACAAAATATCTCTTCGATGTACGTGGCGAATTCAAATATTGGCTAGTTAACAAAGTTTTGAATTTAAGCGGAGGAGAACACATGAAGAGTCATTATCCACTAAGTTTTGGAGCTGGGAACAACAAATTTCTTAATTAACAAAAATTAAAAATCACCACAGTTGGAATTTTGTTCTTTCCTTACTACAAAGCATGAGGATTTACTGCACCTTTTAGGATTCAATACAATGCCAGATTTAGGCATTGAAAATATTGATGGTTAATATCTTGGGGAATGTTTAAGCGTAAATGGGCTGGAAAAAAATGAATAACAAGAAGGTAGTTACGTAATTCTGAAGAGTAGGGAAAGATAAACGGTAAGAATCAAAACTAGATCCCATAGGCACTATACCATGAGGTTAGAAAGTTAACAATTACAGGGTACAATTCAAAATAAAGCGTAATTGCTGGGGAAGTGAAGTCCAATGATCATAAAACATTAAAATGATATGCACACACCATATGACCTAATCTTACTCATAAAGGCAATCAAAACATAAGTGAATCCAACTACCTATACTGCTTTTACTTTAGCTTACAGCCTTCCAGAACCATACTCTCTCTCACACACACATGTTCTTCTTGCTAGGTGCAAGAGCAATCTTTGCACAAGGGTAAAATGTATCAGGAAATCTTCACAAAAGACTCCAGAAAAACTAAAGAACATTAACAAAATAGGGAAAATAAAAAAGAACAACAAGATCTTGAAGTTAATTGGCAAAGTTCCTTTTGAGGAAAAAAGATGAGATCTTTTTTTTATACGTTAGCAAAATAACCAGCTTTATACGAAACAATAAAGCAAATTGAAAACAGGCATATACATTCTGATTCTGAAACCATTCAGAAAGGATGCATCTTTGAGACAAAAATTACACTCCAAGCAAGATCGTTCACGCGTGCATACCCACACAAAATGCTACCTTTTCCACAGTCTACTGATTTTGCATAGTAACTATACTCAAGAATCAGGATAACCTAATAACAAGCGTAAAACATGTAGTGCTGGATATTCTAAGGCAGGATAATCATATCAAATTGAGAGTCACAGACATATAATAAGTTATATTTCTTCATAAAGCTTAGAACTGTGCAAAATACTAAGACATAAATGTATGAAATGTGAAGAAAAGAAAAATACCTTTGTGAAAAATTTCAGATTTGGAGCTTCAATGAGCTGAGCTGAGCGTTCTTTCTTCAAAATATTTCAGATTTGGACCTTGGGATTTTATGTTTTATGACTTATTTTCTTTTCCAAATAAAAATGTTAGCAGACTCTTGAAAATGTTGGAGGGAATATATTATTTTAGTGAAAAGTTTAAGGTCACACTTGTCATTGTGTTGTTTTTACAATTATAAAAATAGCATACTTTAAAAGTGTGGCCATATATGTAAATACTTGTTGCCAATTATATCATAATGTAACAACGCTTATAAAATGTAGCTTATACCATTATAGAGTACGCTTTACAAGTGTTGCCAATATTATCGAAGCCAAAAATCAAAAACTTAAAGTGTAGCCAAATATATTTTAGGCAACACTTTACAAGCATTGTCCAGATTTAGTATGGCCGTAAGCCTAAAATGGTGTAGTGTCTCAAATATTTTTCTCTCTAGAAATTTGAAAAAAGCTAGGGTTTGCCAAGACAAGTCTCTAATTCCACTATTGAAGTAATGTTTTTGGCATTGAGGTATGATAGTTTTCATCAATGGAGCCCTTTCGTCCATAGAGTTCCAAAATTAACCAATTTATAAAGCTAGAATTTACCAATTGAGTTAGGTTTTCTTCCATGTCATGGGTTCCAATAATTATGGATTTATTTTATTGTTTTATGATCTATGAAGCGTGAATTCATATAATTACATTATGTTATGATGAATTCCTATGAACCCATGTCTAACCCATGTTTCCTATATATTGATAATTGAAAGTGGGTTTTGAACTATGAAAGGTGAATTATGGAATTATGCATTTTATTATGAGAATAATGAGATACGATGAAAGTTGCTTTGAGAATAAAGCATATATGTTGATTATTGTGAAATGATTTCTCACATCATTACCTAATGCATGAATGTTGAAGGGTTTTCTCCCATAATAAGGGTTCTTAGGTTTGAAAGGTCTTCTCACCTAAAATGAACCAATGTTAATGTTGAGGCAAGATGTGATTACCCATGTTCCTTTAAAAGATAAGATGGATATGATTAAGAACTATTATGTGGAAGTTAATATTAGAACCGAGTGGAAAAGTGGGTATTATCCGTGTCCCATTAACTATGTTCTATCATAGGATTGTCTAGATATACATTAGCTAGTGGATTCACATGAGCTAGAAGTTCATGGTCCCTACTTTGGCAAGTAGGACAACCCTCTTTGGTGTGGGAGACATCAGATTCCATGTTAATAGGTCACATGGTCTTATATGTCGGTTAAGTCTACTTACCACAAGGATGACCCTAAAGAGTTCACTGATGACGTATACAAGGAGTTGATGATCATGGGAGTGACGCCGTTGGAAAATGCAAAATTGGCTTTGAGAGTAAAGTGAATATGATTATGATCTCGTTGTTGTGTTGTTGGAAGGTTATCCTCATGTACACACTTATGTATGAATATGATATGATGTGCAAGGTTTTCTCACAATATGATGATTCTAATGTTGAAAGACTATTCTCACCTACTGAATCTATGAGCTAGTATGAATTATGTTGGATTTGAGTGTCAAGACTTTTTTCCATGAATATGAACTTAAGTCAAGACTTAATGTAGAATCCATGAGAATTAATGCTTAGAACCGAGAGGATATGAATATGAGATGGAAGCTTCTACGGTAGTTGAGTCCTTCTTCCCAATGAAAGCTTTTACACTAGTTGAGTTCGGCTTTCCAAATGGGTTCCTTCTACCTTAGTTGAGTCTGGGTTCCCAAAGTATGTATCTCATGAGATGGAAACCTTGTACCTTAGTTGAGTCCGGGTTTCTAGAAGCAATCTCCTTATCCTATAAACTTTGTACCAACATAGGAATTAAGCTAGTGGATCCACCTAAGCTAACTGTATGGTTCTACCATAGGCAAGTAGGACAACCCTTTTTCGGTGTGGTGTAGACACCAGATTCCATGGTAAGCTAACATGGTCTATGTCTGTTAAGGCTTATTCCTTATTATGACAATACTATGAACAAGAATATGAATTATGAACTATAGTTACTCAAGAAGCTTTACTTAGTATGGGTAAGATTATGGGATCTTATTCATTCATTGCAGAAGTATGCTTTGAGGGTATTTATGGTATGTTCCTCTTATGGTATGATGATATATGAGTTGATTATGCTTATGACTTATGCTTTTCCGTTATCTTCAAAATGATTCTTTAACTTGGTAAAATGCATGGATTCAACTAAAATGTCCCTTTTAGAATGTTTTCATGATTTTATGCATGGCTATCATACTTGGTGCATTTTTTTACTAACCGATGCTTTTCCTATATTTTCCCAAGTGTAGGGTCCGGTTCTCAAGGTGGTCATCATTGTGGCTAAAGCTTGGATTTTCTCATTTCTCCTAGCTTGTTGGTGAGTCCGTATGATTCTAGGATGGATGCTATCTTTGTAGTTCCTTTTCTTGTATTTCCTTTACGGATTATGTTGTATGGGCTGCGACCCTATTTGTATCAAGTATTGTAATAGATGTCTAATTGAGACAAGTCTAGACTTCTACTTTCCTTTTTGAAAATTTTGGACTTGAGCTGTGTTTTTACTGTTATTGTTCTATTGCTTACGTGATGATATGCTAGGTGGATTACATGGAGCCTTTCAGGGTTCTATGTGCCTTGTTACATCTAGGGGGGGTACCCCTGGGTCATGACATATCCCATCATGAATAGCTTGACTTTGTAAGACAAGACCATGCATGGTAGCTTGATATAGTAGAACTCATGGATAGCCTTGGATTGAGAAATCGTACCCTTCCAATGTAGCTTAGACTAGCATAATAGAATGCTTGCATAACAGCTTGACTTGGTGAGGTCACACCACATCATAATAGCTTTGATTGAGCAATAATACCCTTCCTTGAGTAGCTTGGACTTGCATGAGAGCGTGCTTTCCATGTAGCATGGTCTAACATAGTAAGGTGCTTTTCCTTGATAGCCTTGAATTGGTAAATCGTAACCTTTCATAAGTGATGTTATGTTGTGGACTAGTAGAGAGATACTCTTCAATGATTAGTATGATTATGAGGGACAAGTCCCTAATCAAAGTAGCATGTTTATGATGAAACAAGATTACTTCAAGGAAGTATTGCAAGTGTGTTTGGATATGAGGTTTACTTTATGATGTGTGTTTATCTTGGATTGTTGCTATAGTTGCCTTCCTTGATATGTTTGACTAAAGGTGAATGTCCCCTTGCCTTTGAGGTATAAGCTAAGGATGAGATCAACAAATAATGAATATGAATGAGGGCCAAAAGTGGTTTACTTAGCATGGGTGAGATTTATGGGGTCTTATCCATGCATTGCACAACCATGCTTTGAGGTTACTTATGAAGTTTTACTCTTAAATTATGTTGATCTAGATGCATTGATTATGCCTATGACTATGTTATTGTCTCTTATGCCTATAGCCTATGCCTTATGTTGATGTCTTTTATGATTATGGTATATGTCTTATGTTGACTAATGACTACATTATGCTTATGTTGATGATTTATGCTAGCCATCATAATTAGTACATTATTGTACTAACACATACTGTTATGTAGGGTCCAGCGATATTGACTTCCATTCTCGTGGCTAAGATCTTAGTAGTTCAAGGAGTGAAGATTCGGTGAGTCCTCATAGCATCGAGGACTTGATCACCTTTCCTTTTATGTCTTTCTTTTATGTTAGAACTATTGTATGGGCTATCTCCCAAAACTATTCATATTTTAGATGGTTTGAGACAAGTGCTAAAGACATCCGCTTCATTTTATGAAACTTTGATTGTAGTGGAAAACTATTTTAAATTTCAGCACTTTTCTATTACTTTATGTTATAATATGCTAAGTGACTTGTATGAAGCCTCTCGGGGTCTTATATGCCTTTTTACATCTAGGGGGTACCCTTGGGTCGTGACATGGCTCAAGCGACGATCACTCAATTGAATCAACAAATGATAGTCCCTGCAAATTCAAGTGACCAGAAGAGGAAAAGAAAAAAACATAAGTATTTTTTTGGGAAAGAGCTCTACAAGCAACGACTCCACAAGTTCCCCTCTTCGCTCTAAAGTAACGTTCTGAGTTACCTGTAATCAAGAACAACTAAGATTAAGTTATTAAACTTGAAAACCGAATATCTTGTCATGACCTAATTCCTTGAGTCATGATGTCACCTGTAATAACCCACAAGTAGGTAAGCCAACCCGTAACACAGAAAGACAAGCAATGACTATAAGGGTAAAAGTAAGAGGAAACAAAAATTTAAATAACATAAAAAGGCAAGAGCAGAAGCAAACCAAAGTTAGACACATAAAGACCCCTCCTAGAACCTAGAAGTCATTCGTACAAAGTTGTGCTAACAAGATAGTACAAGTCCCAAAAGTGGACCAAAAGTAAAGCTGTCTAAAAATACAAAAGACTAGTTATACAATATTGAGAAGGAGACATGAAAGTTTAGGACACATACTGCTCACTCTCGCCTCCAATCAAAAAGCTATTGTTGGAATTAATGATCACCACTGGTAAACGGTATATCTACCTGCATAATGAAACAGATGCACAATGTAACATGAGTACCAAAACAGAGGTACTCAGTAGGCATCAAAGGACGATTGAGAAGGAAAGGTAAAAACAACATGAAAAGATAGAATCTAGACACAAACAACGGTCCAAGCGAAATTTAAAAGCACACAAGCATACCAAAAGTAAAACTAAGTAATAATAATCTAAACCTAACTGGACTCCCATAAGAGAAGTACACTTTTGAGCAAGTTTCAATAAAACCCGAACACACTTCCATAAGCGCGATAGGTACAAAGAATAGCTAAATCTACAATATAAAATTTTCGCAAGTCTAGATCCAATATGAGCAAGTTGGGCCTCGAACCCAAGTTCCCAATAAATGGAGCCGCCCATCCAGCCATTAAACTCCCAAGGTTAACCTCCAAACTAGCAAGAGTAAACACGATGGCCTAACTAGAACAAATAAGTGGCCTCCCAGCCATCTTGTAAGGTCTCAGGGATGTCAACTGCATAGCTAGTATGAATAAACCCAGGAGCATAATTATAAAAAATTCAACCCACCTTGCCAGCCAGAAAACTCCCAGGGGAGTCAACCGCCCACCTAGTAAGATTAAGTCCACATATATGTCGACTCTGAATAGGATCTCGTCACTATCAATCAATGGATCAAAGTACCACAATGTAATACTTCAACTCACAAGATGTCATGCAAGGCTCAAAGCCTGAACAATTCCTATTAAGAGTTGTCCAGTGAACTAATTCGCCACGCGGCTACAGAAATGGGGAGAGTGAATAAAAGATGACAAAGATGCAAAAATTCATACATTAAAGCTCATGTTAACATACTTATGTCAGCTACTCTAGTCTACAGGGAGCTAGTATAGCCGAATCAACGTCAGAGAACAAGTAAGCCCTATAGTCCTCCAAAATCACAAGTCTAAGGCAACACAATCCTACTCTTACATATAGCCAAAGTACACTCAATTACATAAAAATAACAACATACAGGTCAATTCACAAGACATCAATTATACAAATAACCTTGACTAACATGGTTCTACACTCGGAAATAATGTGGATCAAGCCTAAACATCGTATCTCAAAAAGTAAATAAGAGAAACTAGGTACCCTCCCCCAATTCACTCTAATCAACAAGAATTTAGAAATTCAAGCTCAATCTAAGAGAAGGGAAACCGTAGCCTACCTTTAAGCTGACCGCACATGATCCAAATCATAATGCCATAACTTTTACCATCCGAACGATATTAAAATGTTGCAACTCTATTGAAAATATGATGACAACGTCAGTACAATTATTTCAACACCAAAACACATAAAATGGGAAGGGACCTTTTTTTGAGTCAAATAGAAATCGTGGGACCTATGTTAGAAATTCCAAATTTGACTCCATTAAAAGGCCTAAGAAATTACCCTTAAATTGTATTCCAAAATAGAACAAATTTAGGGCTTAGAACAACGAAAGCAACAATCGTGCGAAAATTCAAAATTAAAGCACAAGAAAAAACCATGATAGCCTACAATATCTCAAATTTACCTCGAACAGAGAGCCCATGAATTCATCGGATAACACCAAAGCATAAGTACAATCCCCACACACACCACACTTATAATCACAAAAATCAAAGATCTCGAGAGGGAGAAGTCACCCAATAACTTGAACAATGGCAAAAAATTGCGCCTAAGTCTAACTTAAAAGGCTATACAAGGATCACTTAAGGGACCCCTTATGTCGCTTAAGCTACTGACTGTAATAGGTGGACCTCGCTTCTATGAGCCCTTGGCCTCTAAAGAGGGGATCGCTAAAGCATAACCTTGGCCCCTAAAAAGATGGTCGCTCAACTGATGCCAGGTTCGCTTAAGCGGCTGTCGCCTGACTATGCTAGATTGCTAAAGTGGTGCCCTGACTACTAAGTTGATGCTCGGTTAAGTAAAATAAGGGCGCTAAAATGGTAGCACAACACTCACACACTAGGAAATTTCTACTATGTCCCCCGTGCTTCACACGAGGGTGTGGGATTAGTTCGGAAATTTAGGTAGAGAAATGAGATATACAACTAGATAATGCTAAAACTACTCTAAAAAATACAATCCAAAATGTTAATCTAATCTCCTATCTCTAGCAAACTTATCATTCAACCAAGTAAACCTAAACTATCTCCTTTCGGTCTCACATTTAGGAATCAAAGTCAAACATGATCATCTACCTAATTCTCCACTTCACGAATTTTTTTTGAAGCAACCACAAAAGTCGGTACCTAGATTCAAGCATGCACACTCAAATCATAAATGAAAACATGAAAACTAGATTAAACCCATTTCATGAATTCAAACATGGAATCAAGGAATTACAAAAGTAATAGAGCAATAAATCAAATACCTAAATAGATTTGTCTATTTCTAGCACAAAAGATCAAATTTCATACACACAATTACACCCACATTTCTAGTAATTAAGAATAAGGAAAATGAAGAAGGGAAAAAGAAATTTACTAAAAGAGAACATAATATCCAAAACATTAATTTAAATTTGAGGTAACTTGCCTTCAAAGTTTCAAATCTACAAACTAGGGTTCTTCTTTAAGCTAAGCTAAAAGATTAAAACTAGTCTAAAATTTGATCTGCCTAATTTTCCATGTTTCTTTTCAGCTCTTTTGTGAGAATTTTAGATCCAATACTGGAGAATTTCCATTTTTACGCCTAACCAATTAGGCAGGCTACATAGAAGTGGCAGGAAGTTTGCAACAGAGAACGCTGCAAAAGAGAACATTAGTTCACCTAAGTGACCCCCACCTTTTTGTACTTGTTCGCAAAAAAAACCCCGCCTGGCCACTTAACCCCCACCTTACTCCGTAGAGTGCGACATCTGAGGCTTAATTTCTGCCAGATTTTGCTCATTTTCCACTTTTGTGCGTCATTTTCCATACCAACAACAAATATATGAAATTAACACGATTCAAAGGATAATAAGCCTCTTTCTGTATTTGAGTTTGCCAAAAGTTATAAGAAAAGAGTCTCAAATGAGTGTAAATACACTACACATCAACACCCCCAACTTAGAAATTTTTCTTGTCCTCAAGCAAAACAATATTCAAAACACAAGAGGCACTCTATTTAAGCACAACACCTTTCTATTTCAACTAAGGTTCATGGTCATGGCTTTGGTTGGTTCTAATATTTAGCAAGAAAGAAAGTGGTTCTCAATTCAATCACCCCTCTAAAGTTCAAGCACAATTTCACAACTCAAATTGTTTCGAAGAATTATCAAGTGCCAACAATTATTGTCAAAGAGTGACTCCCAGCTACTAGTCAGCTACACAGCTCCCTTTAACTTAATTTTAGAATATATCAACTTAACCACTCTTTCCTTGTTTATATGCCCTCAAAAAAGGAAGATGTCCCAAGACTTCACTCATAAGTATTCACAAAACAAGGGACAAAAGATGCAAACACTCACACTTACAAAGAAAATATCTCGTGAACACAAATACCACACCGTAGGCTTACCTATATTCTCAATCAATATTGACTCAACTTCATTTGGTTAGAAATCTCAAAGGACTTCATTAAGCTTGTAATGTAGGTTTAGGGAAGTTTAGAATATTATTTAGATACAAGTGACTACACCCTCCTTGAACACTACAGAACAACTCATCACCTCCAACTCTTTCCATTTTTCTTCACTTTTTAAAACAATGCACATTTTCACTATATTTTTCACTTTTCACATTATAGATGCCTCCACATGCAACCATTTTCACCTTTTGAAGGATTCAAATTTCATTTATTCACTTTGTTTCATTTTTTTTCATTTATTTTTTTATCAAGCCTTCATTCGGTAGGGATCCTATCTATGAGTTCCCCATAACACTCCCAACTTAGGCTTTTAGCCTCAACTTTCAGAATTCTCAGGGTCAAGGACGAAAGGGTTGAAAAGAGGGTTACTTCTTCAAAAAGGATAAGGATTGTAATGAGGTTGACAATAAAAAAGATAAGACTCAAAAGGGGAAAGCTAAGGATATATTTAGTGTAAATGTGGAATTTTTAGGCTATGTGGACTTTAAGGACTATCAAAGAAAGCCTACGATCATTTCTCCAACAAAACTCAGCCAAGACCAACATTTCAAGACAATTCGGGAAAGTTCTAGGCAACATAAGTGAACACAAGGAATTATTTTCAACAAGTCACTACACACTACATGAAAACTATTCAAGATGGCTCAACTTCACTTCCTAGTCAATAACAAAGGAGTTATTTATCACATTTTACCATGTAGTAAGTTGGAGTCCCAAAAAGAGTCAAACCATTGTTACAACATCATTCATTTCCGCCATCTTCACAAAATTTTGAAGGGTGCTCATTTATGATTCACTAGGCTTGTCTATGTCCATCAGTACGAAACAAGTCATAAACTCACATCACAACACCACAAAGCCAACAACATTCACCTAAATGATGATTTTCCTTAAAGAATGGCATCACCCCATCTATCATTGGACAAATTGAAGTCTTTTTGTTAAGCTTTCTCAAGGGCTTCCAATCTCACAAGCTACAGGTACTCAAACATCCCCTACTTTAAGTCATAGAAGCATGAAACACTATCATCATGATTTATTACTACAAAAAGAAACCATAGAAGATACTACTATAATAAAATCAAAAGCATAATAAAAATTACCAATCCACACAATAAACAAAAGCATCCACAACATTATTCCAAAATGTCAATCAAAACAAAAGAAAACAACCAAAATGGGAGCATCCCAAAACTAAAGATGATGATGTGTTCTCACAAAACAACTAGGAAAATTACAAAAAAAATACGAAAGGGCTCTCTCGGCTACCTCGGTCCTCTCCATCAGTATCGGTGGCCTCACTATCCTCAGCTCCACCATCATCACTCCATGCAACATGCTTATCTACATCTCCCCTAGGCTTCGAAGTCGGGTGTGGTTTATTGGCCTTCAACACTTTCCAAAGCCCCTTGATCTCTTTCCACATTCATGTGAAGAACTCGTCACAACTTTTCTGCATCTTTTTCATTTTTCCATGTGAGATTCTTAACTCACCATGAAAGTTAGCAAAAAGGACTCAGGCTTTCTCTAAATTTGCAAGTTGATCTTTCTGCTTACCCGACACATGAGGTAGCTTTGTCATAATATCATTTGATATACCGTGAGTTTACGATATTTCTAATACATTTCACTTACAAGTTGTGTGTGTCTAGGGCCTTTTTGTATTGGTTTTTATGTGTTTTTATCATATTTTGCAGGAAAGATGTTTAGGTGTGGAAGTAAAGAGACAGTTGAAAGAAATGAAGAAAAGGGCATCTACGGAGGTGATCTACGGACCGTAGGTCCATTGACGCTTCGTAGATGGTGGTCGTAGATTAGCAAGCAAGGAATGGAAGGCAAATTAGGGAAATCTGACCATGTGTGGAATCACGGTGTCCATTGACGGTCCGTAGATCCATCTACGGACCGTACTGTTGATCCGTAGATTGATACTGTGAGGGTTCTAGTACCTGATTTTTTTGAAGATTCCGAGTGTGGAGCTAAGGAGGGGGATTGACGGACCCTAGATTGATCTACGGTCTGTATTGCACTTCCGTCGTTTGCTTCAGAGAAGCTGATTTTTGGAAGCTGAAATATTCTCCAAGTCCTGGCTGACGGAAGGGATTCACGGACCGTAGATCCATTGACGGTCCGTGAGTCAGTCTCGTGGAATGAAGACGCGTCTCTGAACAAACTTTCCCTATTTTGTTTCCTTTTTAATTTATGACTTGTTTTCTATAAATAGGGCATATAAACCTCATTTTTGGGGTTGACTTTTATTACTTTTATTCTAGTTCTTGACTTGGAAGATTAACTGGCAACTTTAGCAATTCTTAGTTTCCTAAGTTCGTTTTGAAGATTTTGGTGTTGCAATTCAAGTTGAATTTTTGGGTTTATTATTCTTCTTACGTAAGTTCATAATTCTGTCATCTAAAACAATGAATTGTGTTCATATGATTATGGCTAACTAAACTCCACAACTAGGGTTGTGAGAACCATGAGCGATTAACAAAGTATGAATAGTAACTATACAATTCTTGAATAGTGTTTTGCATGCATTGATAATTCTTTCATCTAGAAGTCTTTTTAACGAGTGCACGCATTAGAACTCACCTTGTTGCTACTTGCCGGACCAAGGAGGTAATCAACAAGAAAAGAATTATCAACATAGATTTAGTGTGATACTATCTAATAGGCTAGTCTTGATTGGTGCGAAGTAATAACTAAGCCAAACATCGATTATGATGTCTAATATGAGGTAAAGGTAAGGGTTAGTAAATTATACACACGTAGCCGGACC
>JAJOOE010033640.1:0-23205 GCA_036250405.1 Solanum raphanifolium
GGTAGGATGTCTCGACTTCCAGCTAGAAGGACCAAGGTTTTCTCTTGTGATTTTGATGACCAATAGGTTAGAAAATGTTCTTAGGTTCTTGGACTTCAGTTCCAAACGAAAATCACAAGAGGAGGTGTGATAATATAGTTTTAAGAGTGATGCTTAGTCATATATACAACTGTCACTAAAAGGTTCTGCCCCGAAATATTGTGTGTTGCCCAAAATGTATAAATATACACCTATATGTATATAATTGATACCAACACTTTCAATTCAAATGAAATGTTAATTAGAAAAATTACGAAAATACCCGCATACAATACCTTTAATTAGGTGCTCAATTTATTTAAGCATGGTTGCAAATATAACAAAATTGAAAGTTCCCAAAATAAGAGTAAAACATATTGTAGTAATTAAGAAATGATGCACTGACATGCAAGAGTTGGTCTAGTATTTTAGGGGTGTTACACCCATGGTTCATATATTCCAAATTGGGTCAGAGAATTCTACAATGCAAACAGTGCCCTGGTGCCACAAGGGAAGAAGCTGGCTGCCAAATTCAAGCCGGTAGACCATGTGGTTGTCAAGGGCAGAAAAGTAAAGTGTGATAGTGATACTGTCAATGCAGTCTTGGAGTGCTTAAATGATATTGACGATGATTGTCAGCACATGATTACGATAAAAATGCTGGAGAACATGAAAAAATGGTTGGCCCCTCTAATTCCAGACGGTACTCCCAAATGTCTTGACGTTGGGGCATCTATTGAAAAGAAGGACCTCAATGTAGCAACGAGGTATTGGTTTGGCTTCATCAACAGTACCATAATGCCATCCCAGAACGAGTCAATTCTCCACCACACCAAAGATGCCTGTCTTGGTTGCATCAATGATGAGACGAGGGTGAACTTGGGGATGATTATTGCACATGAGATGCTTATGGGGCCAAGCAGTGCTAGACTTCCCTCCTTTTACTGGTGTTGATAACCGAGCTGTGCAGATGAGCTCGGGTGCCTAGGGATAAGAAGAAGGATGTGGAAGTGATTCCTACATCTTCTACCGACATACCCGTACTTTACTTTTGAATCTTAAACATGTACCACTCACTTTGGGATTCCACCCCAACTCATTAGTTGGGTTATTATACTGACTAACGATCATAGACGCTTAGAACTGGATTACGTGTCATTGATAACGTTAAGCAAGATTGACTTACTTGATTCATTTATTGTTAATTTATTACTATTGAACTTTGATTATTGGGAAATCCCACCCATGTATTCTAGATATGTTAGGTTAGGTTGATTTCTGTGTACATTGTAGTTTGAGAAGGTTTGGTTGGAGTGTAAGTGGTATTTGATTTCTAACTAGATGCCTTGTTTTCTAAGTTTCTTTCTAGGTACAATTTTGTTGCTACTAACCCCTTGCTTCCACACTTATGTAGATTTCGAGCCCGGATCCGTGTTATTTCTTTCTCCTTCTTCTAATTTCGAGGCTTGTCAAGGATTTAGAGAGGTAGCTGCTTGTAACTTTTGCTGGCCCTTATTTTCCTTTTCGTTATACTTCGTTCTATTTGAGAAAAAAAGACTAAGACATGTACTTATTTTCTTAATTGCACACTTTATGTATTTAGTGACTTGTACACGTGACAACCAGATTTTGAGGGTTTTAATAGATTGAATAAGTTTTCTATTTTATCTTGTTGTTGCTTTATATTTCTGCATTTCTTTCATCATTTTTTCGGTTGAGAGTGACTTTTGTTTGTGGGAATAGAAAAATTCAACCATGTCTATTTTTGTGTCATTAAAATTAGAATCTTGCCTTTAAAAGTATTATGATTATGATATGATTACTCTTTATGATTTTTTTTATTTGGAGTTTACTTAGAACCATGTGTATTTGGGTGAATCCCAATGTCATTGGCCCCTTAGTATATCTCGAATGGATGAATTAGATAGTGGATCCACCTAAGGTTAAGTATAAGGTCCTTACTTTGGAAAGTAGGACTATTTCTTTTGGGTGTGGGTGCAACACACAAGATTTCAAGTTATAACTCACAATGTCTATATCGGTTACCGGTAAACATCCAACAAAAGATATTATTTCTCACTTAGCTTATGTATTATGCATATTTCATCACTTTAATATTGCATTGACCTTTTCATGATTTATGAACTAAGATTAGCCGATTGGTATGTTTCATGTGTTCAAGAATTATCATGTTTTGAACTTATCATGCTATCATATTTATTTATATTCATTTCCCCAATATTTAGTATAATCAAAGTGCATACTCATATATCTCTTGTGCCTAAATTGTTTCATAATATAAGATCACACCGTAACACCCCAGATTTAAAGAAGGGAAAATATTTACTTCATAGTCGACTTGGCAATCCGCCGAGTAGACCCACCTCGCCTTTTTGGCTTGACCTGTGAGTCCAGCATTCTGTAATTTTAGGTGAGCTAAGTCAAGCTCGCCGTTCCGCTTGGCATGTTGCGAAAGTCGACTCCCTTATCACCTAAGTTGACTTAGGCCCCAAGTCGACTCACTGTAAATTTCGGCCAGCTAAAGGCTCACTAGGCGAGTCGCCGAGTGGCCTCCAGCACGAGAGTCTTCAAATTTTAAGTTAGGATCTGAAAAGTCTTTCCAAATTATTTTAATTCTATACTAAGTTGTTTTGCCCTTCATAAAGACCCCTATATAAGTGTTTTCAACCCCCAAATTAGCCCATTCAAGTCATTCTTTCAAAATTACAAAAAAAGATCAATTCTCCTCCACAAAATATTTCTCGCTGTAGAATTTGAAGAAGAAGAAGCATTCAACCTAGGCTTTCAAGTCAAGTCTGAATTCCCCCATTGAAGATTAGCAATTGGCTTCAAGGTATGATAGTTTTAATCCATGGATTCCTTCCATCCATGGAGTTCCCTAATTCAATTGCCATGGGTTCTCTTCAATGTTGATTTAAATGAGTGAATTATGATATCTTTTGCATGAATTCATGAAATACTATGGGTTTTATGATGATCCCCTATGAACCCATGTAAATCCTATATTTTCCAATTATGATGAAATAATGTGGGTTTGGATTATAAAAAGAAGATTTTTATGAAATCAAGCATGAATTGATAGAATTATATGATTTTATGATGAATTTCTATGAACTCATATCTTACCCATGATTTCTAGATGTTGAAGATCGAAAGTGGGTTTTGAACCTTGAAAGATGAATTTATGAAAATATGCATGTCTTCTCTTTTTGAAATAGATGTAAATGAATTTGAAGATGGATTTACTTTGAAACTATGATAAAGCTTATGAATTATTGAAAAGAATGCATGATCATCAAAGTATGTTTATTACTCAAGAAAAGCTTATAGATGAGATTGTCTATATGTTCTATGAAGCTTGGCCATATGACATGAATGACATCCAGATTTACCCTCAATGCTTTTTTGGGCTATTTTCCTAAATTAGGTCCTGATTAGTATGGTATCCGTATATGCCATCAATGATTATAGGCCACGATTTCAAAATTATTTACATTTGTATTAGTAGGGCATCTCTATCATGAAGTGCATAAATATGGGCCTTAAAAGCTATTGTGAAAAGATCATGGACGGTGAAAGATTTTCTCACGCATGGTCTAAGGAGTTATCCTATGATAAGACAAGGGGTGACTACCCATGTCTTTTAAAGACAAGATAAGTCCAGACTTAATAACTACTCTGTGGGAATTATGCTTAGCACTGAGAGGATATTTAGATGGAAGCCCTTACCTCAGATAAGCCTGGGTTTCTAGAAGAAATCTCCTTATACCTTACCTATGTGCCCCAATAGGATGAATATCTAAAGTAGACATTAGCTAGTGGATCCACTTAAGCTAGAAGTTCATGGTTCTACCTTGGCAAGTAGGACAACCCTTTTTGGTGTGGGAGAAACCGGGGGATCATGTTATAGTTCACACGGTCTTTATGTCGGTTAAGTCTCATTCCCACAATAATAATGAACTAAGGTTACTTCAAGAGGTATCTCACATAAATTCAGAGATGATGTGCACTTGCATTGATCATGGTTTTATGACTTATGGTTTCTAACTCTCAAAATACATGTTTTCTCTTGATCATTGCATACTTACGAAAATGTCCCTTCTTAACATGATTTCAATGTTTTATTTATAGCTATCATACTTTATACATTTTTTTGTACGAACACATACTATTGCCTACATTTCCCCAAATGTAGGGTCTGATAGTTAGTGTTATCATTTTCATGGCTAGTGGTTGAGTTCAAGGTTTCCTAGCTTTGGTGAGTCCTCATGCTTCGAGGATGGAGTTTTATTGTTTCACTTCTTTTCATGCATTCTTATTTTGGACATGATGTATGGGCTAGGCCCAATTTCATTCTATTGTCTTACTCTTATTGTTTTATTTCTTATGTTATGAGAGCTAAGTGGCTTCTATGGAATCCTTTGTGGTTCTATACTCCATGTTATATCTACGGTGTACCCCCTGGGTCGTGACACACACGTTCATTCATCCATCTGTGGCTAGCAGATTGATTCAACTTTGATTAGCTTGTGGGTGTTGGAAAACTATATGCACAACAGAAGCATACCAAAATCATATTGCTTACATAAATAATAAAAACACATAATTTAATTATGCTAGAATACGTACAATCATTCTAGAGCACATAAGTTATCTGAATTTTAATTCAAGAATTACCTCTTGAAGTGTGAGAAGATACATTAAAGCGAATCCACAAGTTAGTCAACAAGCTCGAACGTTCAACCTAATCCACAGGCCAGTCCACAAACTGAACAACACTTCTGCAATCTTCTACAGTGATCCCAAGTTAACTTCTGAACTATCTCAATACTTGAGTGGGCAAGTATCGTATAGAAAACTTATTCCTCTTCAAGGGGTAAAAGAATATCTATTTATAGAGATTTATTCCTTCTCCAAGGATTAGAGGAAACACACGGTCTTTCCTTAGAATACAAGAAGACATGTACTTATCCCTTTCCTTGGAAAAGAAAAAGACACATACTTCTCCCTTTCCTTAGAATAGAAAAGGACATGCACTTCTGTTTCCTTAGAAAAGAAAAAGACACGTACCTCTCCCTTTCAATAGACTAGAGAAAGACACGCTACTTCTCCCTTTTCCCTTTAGAATATAATTCTGAGTTCTAATTAAATATGAACATTGTAGGGACCACAAAATTAATTATTGGGACTTCATATTATAGAAATAATATCAAATAATTAATTTGAATTATTCTTACCATAATAAATAATAAATCATTCCACCAGAAATTGGTAATTGCACTCCTCTATTTATATTTCGATATTTCTCATTAAACAGTTATGTAATTCCCCATGTTAAGATTAGAGATACTAATTAATTAATTAAATTACTGACGAATTTAATTCAATGATCAATTTCCATTAAAGCACTACTTAACTTATTTTATGTGGTGGATTCATAGATCCACTTGCAAGATTTGACACGATGAAAACTTATAAGCTTCTCAAAAAGGCATATCATCAATCTCTATATCAAGGCATGGATTCCATCAACTAACTTATTACTTCACCAATATATGTTATCATCATCAAAATCTACAAGGCATATTGCCCCATCTAAGAATCTCACCTTTTAATAAATCAAAATGATAGTTAATGTATACAAATCATAATAGTTATATCAGGATTAAAAATATAAGTGCATTTAACAGTTTAGAGAATATGTTTCTGTCAGTCAGTCTAAAGCAACTATCTCTACTATGTCTTGTTCAATCTATACAAAATGTACTAGCACAAGAAGTTGAAACTATACCATTCCTATAATTAAAATAAATTATATATAATATTGTGCTACAATCCTACTGATGGTATGTCGAATTTCCATCTTATATTGTGAACAAAAAACATTATAATTATAAAAATTGACAATTTAATCATCTATATATAAGCTAATAATGTCCACACTAAACCATCTACTATATAAGTAAACAGACACCATAAACAAATATATGATCTATTAAAATATTTATTAAAACACAATAAATAATTATTCTATTGTAAATACAATATCTAAACATATGGTTAATAGTATATATCCCGATAATCTCTCACTTAGACTTATAACCAACACGGTTGTTATAATGTACTATATCTAAATCCATGGTTAATAATATATACCCTAATATTCTCGAACTAGGATATTTTATCTTGAAAATTGTTAGAATACTATTCTATACACATGTTTAATAGTATATATCCTAAGAATCTCCCACTTTGACCGTTGACAATGCATTTACAACTTTCTCAGATATTGCTTAAATATTTCTCATCAAAAGGATCTTACCAAGTTGTTTTCTTATGCAACTTCATCTAGTAGTGATTTGTCGTAACTTATCAATTTTGTATTAGATCTTTAGAGGTCCTATTATGAAACTGTTCAAAAGTTTACTTCCTTTCAGGAGTAATATCATGAAATTCCTCTTAAACATACAAAACAAATCAATCTTCGTTATGGTTCTCCCACTACGACTATGTGCTACTACAATAGTAACACTTTCATGTTCTTGAGTCTTAATATTTTCTTCAAAACCTTTCAGTATTGAAATGTCAACAACTTTTTCATCTAATGTTCTTTAATCTTCCCAACATCACTCTCACTACTTGAGGTATTAGTTTTCTTATGTCTAGTAATATTTCTCCTACTACTTAAATGCAATGGAATGTAAATTCTGACATATCGATTAGATGTTCTTGAGCGTCTGAATTTAAAACTAACTCATTTGTTATTTCTTTATTCAGCTCATGTAAAACTAGTTTACTTCTAGGAACATGGATTACTTAATGACCCTTTTCTAGAAATTTGACAGTTGTCTTAACAATTGACTTATTTTCTTTAGGACGATAAAATAAACATTCTTTCATTGTTTTTAGATATCCAATTAACACACATTTTATTCTTGATTTGAAAGAAATTGAATTGAAATGTGATATGTAGTTCTTAGAACATATCTCAAAGGAAACAAAACAACAATGAATAAGTCAATCATTAATCTTATTATTTTCATAAAAGTCTATCTTCTTTCTCTTTTACACCAATCTATTATAGAGTGCCTCATGTACACAATTGAAGTGCAATAATTCTATCAGATAAGTGACTCATTAGCTCTACAGATAGGTATACATACAATCATATTGCAGTGACTTTAAAGATTTTGAATTTATAAAGACATTCAGATTTACAAATTTTTTTTAAAAATATTCATATCACGAGTAACCTTTTTTTAAAATTTCAAAATACTTAATTCACCTCTTGCCTTAATTCTCATTTGCCACACAAATTAGAATAGATTAATTCTAACATATCACTACCTCTATTTCCTTTAGAAAGGCAATATCTCTTAGTGATATTTCCTTCTAAATAGGACTCACATGTTGGTAGTGACTACACTTTGAAACGTTATGTGCATCCCTTAACCAAGCTCGAAGTTATATCTACAATAAATGACTTAGACATTAGTGTATAGATAAGTTTTACTCAATTTAAAAGATACTTTTTCTTATGAGACAAATTAATATAATTCAATTCATGACAGATAATACTATGAAAAAGAATTCACCTATCAATATATCAAAAGAGAAAAAATATTCATCAAACTCAATAGTAGGAGAGTTACAAGAAAAACATATTGAGTATCCATATCTTATCTCATTAGAAACTGAAAATAATTTCTTCTAACATAAGGTACATGTACAATACATTCTTTGAATTAATATCTTATCAATACAGAAAGAAAAGCTTTAGTCGTACAAAATGAATTCCTAAAGTCTATTGAGAATTCTAGATATAATATATTAAATAGATCATAATATGTCGAATAATCCTAAATAATAAAAATTCAGGGCTCATGTTATGCATATATATTTGAATTGCTAATTGATGAGATTGGAGAATTATTCATGTAATACATATGTATGATGACCGATTATTCAATCCATAAACTTATACAAACCAAACTCAGATGGAGAGTCCACTATTAGTTTAGGTGAAGTGAAAAACACCCTAGTTACATTAATCCATTCATATACTACACAATTTAGGAGATTTAATACAGATTATCAAAACTAGTGATTAAATACATAATGACTTGTAGTAATTTTATTCAATATGGAGGAAGGTCTACGCCAGCACATGAAACCAATACTTCACTCAAATAATCCCAAATAATAAAATTCAAGACTCATTTTATACAGATATCCATGGATATCGAATAGCCAATCCATGGGATTGGAGAACTATTCATGCAATACACATGTATAATGACCGATTATTCACTTCATAAGCTTATACAGACCTAACACAGATGGAGAGCCGACTATTAATTTAAGTCGAGTGAAAATCACTCTAGTTACATTGATCCAATAATATATTACTCAATTTAGGAGAGTTAATATAGATTACCAAAACTTGCAATTAAATATATAGTGACTTGTATTAATTTCATCCAATATGGAGCTAGATCTAAGACAACACATGAAACTTGTACTTCACTTTAATTCAATCGTGACAATCAATGGAAGGACCCCTATATCAAAATATGACCAAAAACTCTTATAACGAACCAAAAAGTATTTCTTAATAGGTCGTTATTATGAATTTTCAAAATTTCAGACCAATCATAGTCCCTTTTTTTGAATTCCAAAATTTTGATCAATTTGATTGAAAACGTATGCTTTGGATAAAATATAATTTAAACTTTTTTGTTCAGTATTTCTTATCACATATTATCATTTGTGAAATAGATATAATTACTTCAGCAAGATATAGCAAAAGGAACGTTTTATTGATGAATACCAAAGTAATACATATACACTAATTAAACAATAGAGACTCTATTAGAGAGTCCCTCCTACGGTGGAAACTAAACCTATAAACTAGAAATATGAGATAACTACCTCCTAAAGTAGTGGATAAAAAGCTAACAACCTATGCAGTAAAAGTAGTAAGAATGTAGGCAGTAACAATGCTCTAATACACCACCCCCCTCCTCCCTCAAGATAGATGGTGTGCAACAACGCCTATCTTGGACAAATGGAGATGAGAGGGGCTCTTTGGAAGTGGTTATGTGAGAGTGTTAGCCAATTGGTCTGAACTAGGAATGTTCTCTAAAACTAGATGTTTATTGGTAACTTGTTGGCAAACATAGTGGAAGTCAACAGCTATATGCTTCATGCGGCTATGAAGATTGTTGTTCTCACATAAGTAGGTGACATGAGGGTTATCACAAAAAATGGTAGGTGGTGTGGGGATATGAACATGGAGTTCCTTGAGAATTTTTTTCACCCAAGTCGTCTCATCAACGACACTAGCAACAACCCGGTACTCTACTTCAGTAGATGAGTGAGCAATGGTACATTGTTTTATTTATGACCAACTAACTAGAGTAAGGCCAAGAAAAATAACATAAACCGTTGTGGAACTTCGATCAGTGAGATTGCCAGCCCAATTAGCATAAAAAAACATCGAGAGAACAAAATTGGTTCTTGGACCAATTTGAAGGCCACCAGTAAGCAATGTTCTTAAGATATCACAGGATATGTTTAACAGTCTTCCAGTGAGCTTCAAATGGGGTATGCAAAAATTGATACAATTTGTTCACTGAGTAAGAAACATTCGGCCTGCTAAAAGACAAGTATTGTAATTTTCCAATGACTTTCTTGCATTCGGTAGCATCGTTAGATGGAGTATCATCATTTGGCAAAATACTATGAGAATGGTCGTGGGTTTGACAACTGGACTGAACGTACAGTAATAGTCAAGATCTGAACGCTAAGTGAATCCTTTGGCAACCAACCGAGCTTTGTACCTATCAACCAAACCGTCAGCTTTCTTTTGATCCTATAATCCACTTACAATGAACAACATTTTTATTAGAATCCTGCGGAACCAATTCCCATGTTTGATTCCGAATTAACGCATCAAATTCAGCTTTCATGGCTGACTTCCACTCTGTGTGCTTTAGAGCTTGCTTGTAGGTAGGAGGGGCAACATTGTCAGGAAGCTGGACATGATAATTGAATGTTTTTTTGGGGAAGAAAATGTTATGTTATGATTGGGTCGTTGGAAGGGTTGGATCAGGAGGAGGTGGCAGGTGATGGCAAACAAATAGGAGGATGAGGTGGGAGCATAGGAGTTGGTGGCAAATAGATTGGAGGAGCGGGTGGGGACGAACTCTCTGGTTGTACAGGAGAGGTTGTAGACGCAGGTGGAAGAATTCTCATTTTTTTCGGTGATGGTAAGTAATAACATTGGGCACTTGATTGGAAGGGATAGAAGCTTGGGTTATTCCTTAGAAGAAAAGGAAGGACAACGCTGAGAAAGGGAATTACCTGAACTGGGACACGCGTGATTCTAGCCGGAGCAGATGGACTCATAAGCTTGGACACTGATAGAACGACTCTCTCGAACTGGCAGAGGAGAAGAAAGTGGAGATATATCAATTAAAAGAGATTGAATTGGAGAGTCTGGAGTGTCAACAACTTCCCAAGTGAGTGTAAAAGACTGATTTTTTATATGTGAAAATATAGTTTGAAAGGGGAAAATATTTTCCATAAACTTGACATCGCTTGAGACATAAAATTTTGAGTTAATGGGATCAAAACATTGGTGCGCATAATGAACTTGAGAGAATCCAAGATAGACACATGGACTGGACCGAGGCTCAAGCTTATGGGTGGTGTAAAGTTTAAGACATGGGTAACTAAGACAACCAAAAGTTCTGACTGAATCGTATCGGTGTACGACACCAAATAATTTTTCATATGGCAATGTATTGTTTCATAATTGTGTGGGCAATCGATTAATAAGATAAGTTGGATGTTGACAAGAAAGCAACCAAAAATTTGAAGATAAGGAGGCATCCTGTAAAAGTGTTTTGGCAGTTTCAAATATGTGCCGATGGTGACGGTCTACTATGGCCACTCATTGTGGGGTATTAGGAAGTGATGAAAGGTATTGAATTCCATTTGAATTGAAATATGGATCAAGACATTTATTATAGACCCTCCATTAGTGTACAAAGAGACAATCTTCCTTTTAAATTGTTTTTCCATTAAGGGATGAAACTTGGAAAAAATATCTCGAACCTCATGTTTGTTTTTAAGAGTGTACACCCAAATATATTTTGTGTTGCAATCAATAAAAACACAATAATATTATTTTTTATCAATGGAAAGGACCGGTGAAGGACCCCACAAGTCACTAAAGAGTATTTCCAGCAAAGTAGTACTGAGAAGAGATAAACAGTTGAATGGAAAACGCTAAACTTTATTTGAACAACAATAATTACAAAAAGTAAAGATGGTAGGTGATTAAACTAGGAGATAATATTTATTCAAAACAAAGGCAAATGTTCTTGAATGGTGATGGCCAAGGCGACAGTGCCAGACTTGGCGAGGAACTTCTGTAGTGGAAACTTGAACAGTTGGTTTAGTAGCTGAGAAATTGGGTCCTTCATAGAGTATATTCCTATTCCGATCGGCTACCTGTAGAGCCTGCATTTTCAAGTCCTTCATAAAGAAATAAAATGGGAAAAATTCAACGGAGGTCACAATAACGTGACAAAAGTTTGATACAAAATGAATATTTTATTTGATAGCAGGTGCACACAAAGTATTGGTCAGTCGAAAAGCATTATTTGATTAAACTAATTCAGTAGATCCATGATGAGTAATTTAAATTCATTTACCATCGCCCATAGCTATGCCTTCTGAACCACTGTATGCTTCAAGTTCGTTCGGCTCTGTTGTGACATCATGAGTAGCACCAGAGTCGACAATCCATTGGTTTTTTCACACCCTGGGCGGGACTGTCACTCGAGAACCATTTTCGGCCCCAAGCGAACCCTTGGCCTTCCTTAACTCTCAGCGGAAGACTTACTCAATAAAGATAAGTCCATGAAATAAACTAGAATGTTATAAAAAAAACATTCAGCTGGCCAATAAGGCAACTCATGTCTTATAATAAAAAAAACTGAAGTGAACAAGACTAATAAACTACTAACTATATGTCTATGAAGCCTCTAATACTATGAGGGATGTCGGGACAAGACCCCTCATCATCCTAAAAACATAAATGATAAAGGGATCCTCCAGAAAAAAAGGAGGCTCACCAAATGAATCTGAAATGCTCAACTGGATTAAAGAAACGCTGGATGTTGATCCTGGTTACCTGTATCTGCATCATGAAACAATGCAGGCCAAATGGCGTCAGTATATTAAAGGTACGAGCATGTGAGAGGAAATCTAAACAAGTCATAAGCTTGAAAGGGAACTGAAGAAACTTACCTGGTCTCAACTCAACTCAACTCATCTCAATATAAAGTAGTAATATAAATGCAATATAAAGAAAGCTTTAAAATATGTAGATAACGACTAAGTGTATTGAAAAATACAACAACAACTTGGTTTGTATATGAAAATACAAGTAACTTTTTGTATATAAGAATACAAAAATATCTCGGTGGGAGTTTCTCTAACCGACAATCATCACTATGAGCTATGTGACGATACATCGTCTTGCCTCGCGATGCCAGGGCTATCCGTCACCTTGCTGTGGGTATATAACCTAACTACTAAATGGATCCACTAGTCTAAGTTAAAAGAATTAAGGAATCATTCAAAAAGTATGACCCTTTTCTACCCATGTTGGCTACACGGTTTATGGAGACTTTAAATTATCTCAAATCAAACTCGTCCCCACATCGGTGCTCCATACTACTCCCAAAATGTAACTAGCTCATATGTTTAATGACATATCTCTTTCTGTGGTTTGAGATTATTACTCAAAAGCTATCTTGGAAATCAGTGTTTCCTCTCTTGCGTAAATGTGAAAGCATTTACTCTTTGGGAATGGTTAGTTTCCATATAATATTTTGAAGAAAATGAACTTCACTCTTACTCTTACCAACTCAATGCTCGAGTCTTAAAACGCGTTTAAAACATTTGTAAAAGACTTTCGAAATAGACTCTAAGAACTTTCTAGACTTGGCCCTTAACTTTCCTTGCATTTGAATTTATGAATTCAAGGTTATGATTCATGTTTATGGATGATCTCATGATGTTTAGACATACCTTAGAGTGTAGAAATCAACTAGAAAATATAGGTACGATTCGAGAGAAATCAAATGGAAAGAGGTGGGAGAGGGTAGAGGACGTGGCGACCCTAGCTTATTAAGTGGCACCGAGAGCCAGAGACTTAACTAGAGAACTTAGGTTGGGACGGACTGAGTGGCGCAGCCCCCTAGGGCCCATCCTACAGACAATGAGTGGGGCGCAATAAGTGGCGCGGCGCCACATCCCTTTTCCCAGAATTTTGGACAAACTTTGTTACTCGTTTTTTCGACCCTAATTCATCTATAATTGAATGGTTTCTTCCCCAATCACTTAGATTCAAATACCCAACAATAGTATACAAGAATCTAATAAAAACAACCTTAAAACTCATGTTATTATCTCAAGAACACATCAAAATCTCAATAATCAAGATAATGAAGGAAACTTCAACAAAACTCATCCAGAACTCAAATCCTTTATTTTCATGAACATACATGCATATGGAAACATGAGAATGACTAAAATGCATGAATCTGAAAGAATGAATTATGAAGAACTTAATACCTCAAGATAGAATAGGAGAGGAGGGAAAGAGATGGGGATACTTGGACGTCATATTGACTTCAACCTCCCATGTAGCATCCTCAACAAATTAATTCCTCCAAAGAACTTTTACAGATACAACTTCTTTATTTCTTAACTTCTGAACTTGTCTATCAAAACATTTTAACCGGAATCTCTTCATATGTAAGACTGACCTTAACTCCTAAACTTTCCAATGGCACTATAGACGTTAGATCTCCAACACACTTTTTCAACAACGAAACATGGAATACTTGTTGTAATATAGGCCCACACACTGGGGACTAAGCTTCCCTTTTTTTCTGAACGACATCAGACCCTTCATGGGTGAGATTTTCAATTAAACCCAATCACCAAAATCTAATTCAAGCTCATTTATCCTAACATCGGCACACGACTTTTGTCGACTTTGAGCCATTTCAACCTTTCTCAAATAAATCTAACCCTTGTCATGGCCTCACGCACCAACTCAAGCCTAATCACAGCAACCTCACCAACTTCAAACCAACCAATAAGAAACCTAAACCTCCTATAATAAAGAGCCTTGAATGGAACCATTTGGATTCTTGAGTGGTAACTATTAATATAAGAAATATAGATCAAATTCAACAGATCATCTCAATAACCTTTGAAATGAATCACAGAAGCTCTCAAAATATCTTCCAAAGTCTTCATGGTACATTCGCCTTGTCTATCTGTCTAAGGATTAAAAGTCGAACTAAGCTGTACTTGAGTACCAAGACCTTTCTAAATTGACCTCTAAAAATATGATGAAAACTGAGTACTACAGTCAGAGATAATGGATAAAGGCACCGCATGCAACCTTACCATTTCCCGAATATAAAGTTTAGCATAGTCTTCGGCTGAAAATGAAGTCCCCGCGGGGTGAAAATGAGTTGGCTTCAACATTCCATCCACAACTACTCAAATCAAATGAAACTAACAACGAGTATGAGGTAAACCCATAATGAAGTTCATATAAAAATCTTCCCACTTCCAAGTAGGAATGCTAATGTCATGAGCTAAACCACCCGGTTTCTAATACTCAACTTTCATTTGTTAACAATTTGGAAATTTAGCTACAAATTTCATGATATCCTTCATCATACCAATCTACCAATAGACCTCCCGTAAATTTTAGGACATCTTGGTGGCTCCCGAGTGAATAGAATACCGAGAACTATGAGCGAACATCCAATTGGGATAACCTATGAACATAATAAACTAACTCATTTTTATCATCCTCAACATAAGCAATGCTACACATCGATAGTTGAATAAGAGAATCTGCAAGTACATTCACTTTACCAGGATGATAAAGGACACTCATGTCATAATCATTTAACAACTAAAGCCTCTTCCTTTGGAGAAGATTCAAATCCTTTTGAGTGAACACATACTTAAAACTCTTATGGTCGGTAAACAAATTAACATGAACACCGCATAACTAATGTCTCCAAATCATTAAAACAAACACTACCACTGCTAACTCCAAATCATGAGTAAAATAATTCTTTCCATGCACCTTAAATTGCCTCGAAGCATATGTAATAATTTTTTCATGATTCATTAAAACATAACCAAGACTCATTTGAGAAGCATCACAACAAACCACAAAACCATCTGATCCTTTTGGTTATATCAATGTACGGGCTAAGTGAGTCTATCCTTCAACTTTTGGAAACTCTTCTCACAAGCTTCCTACCATAGAAATTTCAACTTATTTTTAGTCAATGTTGTCAAAAGTGAAACAACAGAAGAAAATTCTTCAATAAACCATCTATAGTAATTGGCCAAAACCAACAAAATCTGAATATCTAAAGTTGAAAAAGGTGTAGGGCAATTCTTAACCGCCTCAGTCTTCTTAGGATCAACTTGAATACCATCACCGGAGTCAATACGGCCAAAAAAAGCAACGGAGCTCAACAAAAATTCTGACTTGCAAAACATAGCAAACAATTGATGATCTTTTCCCCTTTTCCATTATAATATAGGTGCATTCGAAACCTCAAATGTTACCAATAGGGTCCTGCAATCTATGAAGGCATAACAAGAGTGGAGCCAATCCATCCCAATAATGACATCAAAGTCTAACATATCAAGCTCTTCCAAATAAACATGAGTTACTCTATGAGAAATAGAAACATGGCAACTTTTATAGACTTGTTTAGCAACAATGGCATCACAATAGGTGTAGAAAATAAAGAAGGTTCTATGAGAATATCGGGATGGACATCAAATCTCATAGCCACATAAGGAGTCACAAAAGACAATGTAGCACCTAGATGAAGAAAAATATATACATTAAGATGAAAGACATTCAACATAAATGTCAATAAAGTAAGAGAACCCCCATTTTCATGTCGAGTCTTAAGAGCATATAACATGTTTAGATGAGGTGCACCTTGACCATAACCACTGGGTTGGGCTTGCCTACAATTTTTTTCCCTTAGTATGTTCCAACAGAAAAATCTCTCATCTAGTGACCACTTTTCCCACAACCATAGGAAACGTCTGTATAGGCTAAGCACCTTCAGGGATGACTCTTGCAATACTTTTGGTAAGCAGGGATGGAAGATCCATTACCACCACATCCTTGAGGCTTAAGGTTAGACACATTATCTTTGTTGAATATTAGAGCCGGAGCATTAGAAGAACCTTGAACGGAGAACTTTTGTCAGAATTAAGGATGATCATGTCCACCAAAACATAGAATAAGAAAAGTCACAATCACAGGTTCATGACCTTTAGACTTTACCTTTATCTTTTCCTCTTCAATTTGTTGGGCATGTATCATCATATGAGAAATGTAAATCTTCTTAATCAACATGGTAATATGACACTTTTTTACCACTATTTTAAACTCACTCGATACAAATTTACTCATCCTTGCCCTAGAGTTTGCAACCATAGTAAGAGCATACTAAGACAATTTAGTGAACTTTAGTGCATACTCTTTCACACTCATATTTCCTTGAAAAATTTTAATGAATTCAAGAGCTTTAGCCTCCCTCATCTAAAGAAAAAAAAAAGGGACCAAGAAAAGCCCCTTTGAATCTCTCCTAATCAAGAGGGTCCACATCAATTTCCCTCTCCTTCTTCCATTGTTTGAACAAAACTTGAGCAACACCCTTAAGTTGATTAGTGGTCAATTCCACCTTTTCCACCAGTGTAACTCCCTAATATTCACGATTATGTGGATTTCATAACCAAAATCTTGGGGATTTTCCTCAACTTTGGATCAATGAAACTCTAGAGGATTTATCCTACTGAATTCTCTCACCAATGTCATCATCATACCCACATATGGGTCAATAGGAGCAAAAACCCCCTATTAACTTTGGCAGTCATAGCTCAAGCCAACACTTGGAAAGAGGCTCAAAATATCATTAGAAACTTGCTTGGTAAAAGAATCGACCGACACTTGAGGAAATTTAGGCTCCATATTGGTACTGATATTCTTTCATGCGTCAAGGAGGCATATCTGGAAAAGCATCGAGTAAGAGTTAGGAGAAAGACCTTTATTGAGATTAACTCTATGGTACGACTTTAGAGTAGTGAAAGAAGTGAAGTTTCATTAATGTCTTGTGGCCTCCTATTCACAAATATTATGTGCTTTACATTCGTGAAAAAGACTCCACTCGAAGAGGCTTGTCAAACATCTTAGGACCTTTCTAAAACTTGATACTCTTACTACCAAGTTTTTCACGACCCAAAGTATACCCTATGTGTGACATGGTTAAAAGGACCACGAGATATCCTTAATAACATACTTGACATAGGCATGAAATAAAAGGAATAAAATAAGAGATAATAAGAAATATAAGTCTCACTCATAAAATAAAATACGGATACCATTATAGTAAATAAGAGAATACGTGGAATACTACTAAGTCTGACATAAGTCTTTTACTATTATAGAAGTGACCAGGATAATCCCGAAAGTCATGAGCTTAATCTTAAATGACATCAAATCACTAAAAATATTCATAGTCTTTCCCTTGAATGAGGAAGACTCCCAAATCAAAGTAGTCAATACTAGAGCAGTCTACATAAGTGCATCCAGGTGAAGGAGCATCAGATCCTGTATTATGAAGTAATATAGGAACAAATATGAATTAGTACTACGAATGTATAAAGTATGGAAAACAGGAATAAAACATAGACATGGTCACATAGTGAAATTAAACATGATATGCATGACCAAGTGAAACGTAATAAAAGCCTTCAGAGAAATCTTATGTCATGGAGAAGACCAATGCATACTATGAAAACCATAGGAAATCTTTGAAAAGACCTTTGAAGAATACATAGTTCATTTGTGAGATCGTTATTGTTAACGGATAGTAAGACCATGTGAGTTATAAAATAGAATTTGGTGTAACTCTCACACCGAAAAGAGAGGGTCTACTTACAAAGATACAACTCTGTATCATTCATATTTCTAAGGTGGATCCACTATCTAGGACATTTAAGATAATCATTCGGAGGCACATACTTTGAGACTAGAGAATTCCTACTAAAGACCAAACCCCTAGTAATACTAAGGCCTCCATTTCCTAATGTTCTCATTGCTAAGTAAATCCTAACGTAAAAGACAAATAATAATCATATACAAATACTTAGAAAGGCAACAATTAAAGACTACCAATGCAATAATAAGCCCATAATAAAATATCCCATTTCAATATCATGACTTCATAAAACTCTCATGCTAATCACTTACCTTTCTTAGTATGTAAATCATGATTTCTTTCAAATGTGACAAAAACTTTCACAAATCATTGAAATTTCATCTTAGAACATTTTTTAGTCTTAAATCATCAACTTCATAAAACAAGCATGAATCCATTATTAATTCATGAATTAAAGTTCATAAGTTCAAAGTCATATTCAAGTTTAAAAAATGGGTCCATATTAAATCAATTAGAAAATATGTAATTGGTATAAAATCATATATAATAAGATTTAATTATAACAATTGAATCATAATAAATTATACCCATTAAGAATAGCAGAAACCCTAGATAATGGGGGTGAAAATGAATTAAATATTTAAGTTTCTTTTTGGAACCTAATGGATGAAGGGTTCCATTGGGAGAATTCCCATATACCTTGATGATCAATGTCCTCAAAGCACGAGAGAAGATGAGATCTTGAAGCTCGAACCCTTGCTTGCCCTGAGCTCATGAGAGAGAACTGAAGAAGAAGACTTGGGAAATTTGAGGGATTTGAGTGAATGAAAGGGAATAGGCTAAGTTTGAAGAGTAAATTCAGATATAGGGAAAGTTATTGGGCAAAAATAACATAGTTTATGGGTTAATTAAGTAGGAAAAGACCAGAATACCCTTAACTAAAATCTATTGGAAGACCCTATGGGTTGGACCTACTGTATGTAATACTTTCTACGGACCGTTCAAGTTAATTGTAGAACCAAGTACTGGAACCCAAAAATCCAGCAAACTTCCATGAATCTTTCATGTAGATCGCCGTCCTTTCTACAGCTTGTAGAGCCAATCCATAAAACATAAGTTTAAGTCCAAAATATCACTAAGTCTGGATCACTTTTACAAATCCCTTCTACGACCTATAATGATTTTAACAATTCGTCGTGATCATTTGTTATCATACCCCAAGGCTACCCCCTTGATGTAAACACGAGACCTAGGATCACGAGTGACCCCAAGCTAACCCTGAGCTGGTATATCATAAGCAAAACTGAATATATCTATGAAAGATAAACTAATGCGAAATCTAAATCATGGGATAACTAAATGATGGGGAATACGCAATACTGGTCTGAATATATAAATATTCAATAAGAGTTAATAATACTAGACTATAACTCAAAACTAAAGTTGAATATAACTATGTCTGATATAAAGCCTCTAACTATCTAGAGAAGCTGGGAAACTCCCTCAGCTAACTCTAGCAAAAGTGAAACTGAAATGAAAGAACTAAAATGTGAAACATGTCTATTGTTCTCGAAGTATGAGGACTCACCACTGATGATGCTAAGTGTGGATCGGAAACCGATCTACGCGTGATCTGAATTTTGAGGACGTGAACCCACATCACGAAAAGATGTAGCGTAGATTATGCGTTGGTACTTGAAAGGTACTAAGCATGCATGATAGGATAAAGCTGAACAAACATATAAACTGGACAAGACATACTGATAAATGAATATCATGAATATACTAAAATATAGTTAATATGAACTAAACTGTATGTAATGACCAAGTACATGACATGCTCAAACTGAATACTGAAATATAACTGGAAACCTGGTCAAATGCACTAGAGTCTAATTGTGGGAGCAACTACTAACTAACACAAAACCACGTGATCTATACACGGAGTCCAATGTATACGCCCCATCGAGAGGATTCAATATACCTTGTCAGTGGTATAAATGCATGACTGGCGTGATCACTGAATATGATGCCCACAAAGGGGACTTATAAATCACGATTACTAAATATGATGCCTACAGAGGGGACTTATAAATCACTAAATACTATACGGGTACACTGAATCCTAGTCCAACTTGATGTTAAGCCTAATCCCAAATGGAAATATGTACTATACATAATAACTGAAATATACTAGATAGATTAATAATCTGACATGCTAACTGAGAATGCAACATATAAGTACTTATAATGAAACATTTGAAATCTGAGGCGTGTATATTTGTTTATCCAGCCTAGCTAGCATAATTCATGAACTAAACAAATCTACACCACTAGGGTTCTGAGTTTCATGCAAGGAACTAAGCAAGAACGTTACAAAAACATGATAATCTAATTTAGAACCCTATAATAGCTAAAACACCACAATTTTCTAAAGTTCTAGAAACCCTAGGTCTAAAAAAGAGATACCGAATCAGGAATCTGACTGAATTTTAGGCACCTAGTGGATGAAAGGAATCCACCAGTGATATCCCACATACCTGGTGACGAAATTCATGGAAAAATCTTTCGATTTTGAGGCTGGAACTGAAGAAAATGTGTTGCGTATTCTTGAGAAAGCTATCGCCTCTTTCTTCCCTTTTTTTTACCTAAGATTGAATGATTTTGGTGAAAGAATCGCTTAGAGTAAGTTCTGACTAAGTTACTAGGCTTAAACTCACCAAAACTACGTATTTTAGGGGTTAAACGACATAGTTTAGGTGTCCAACACATAAGGCAAAATACCAAAATGACCCCACTTAAAATCTGTTAGAGGCGGACCACGACGCTAGTGACGAACCATCACTAGGACCATGGACCCTCATCTGGATCATGGTCTGCTGGCAGTGGCTACTGGTTGTAACAGTCTTGTCCACGAGCAGTACCACTGACCATGTGGAGAACCACTGACCGTGGAGATTATCATGGTCCCGCACTTATAGTGATGGTCTGTTAGCTCAGGCCCACGGACCCTCCCACGACCCTTCATCAAGACCACAGCCTATGGAGGGCTCCGTGGTCTAACGCCAGAGCTTGAGAGGTTCTGATCCCACTCCCATGAGCACCAGTTCGGCCCGTGTGGTCTTCCACGATCCGTGAAGGGTCCAGTGGTCCACCATTCCTGGGTTGGGTGTGAAGCAATTTGAAGGTGATAGACCGTGGCCCAGATCATGGCTCGTAAACCCCTCCGTGGTTCACCTTTTTCTGTTGTTTTCTGCTGAAATTTCTAAGTCTGATTTCTGATGTGTTACAATATCTCTCCCTTGGGAACCTTCATCCTCGAATAATGTCTAAACTAGCTGAGTATTGAGGGAAGGAGCTCCAAACCCTACCACTAAGTACAGGAACTGAAATCTAACTCAACAGAGTTCCAAGAACATGTAAATACGCTGAAAGTGCAAGAACAACTGAAGGAACAATATGCTAAGACTAAATTTGTGCAAGAGTAAACTGAGACACTAGAGAGTAACTATTACCTGAAACTAAAACGGAAACGGAAGGAAATAGATGAGGATACTTGAACTTTATGGATGCTTCTGCGTTCTAAGTAGCTCCCTCTACTGGCTGACTCCTCCACAAAACCTTCACTGAAGCTACTTCTTTGTTTCTCAGCCTTCGAACGTGACGATCAATAATTTCAACTAGCTCATCTTCGTTAGTGAGAATATCCTTCATAGACACACTTTCTATGGTACAATATATGTCGGATCACCCACACACTTCTTAAACAAGGAAATATGGAAGACCGAGTAGACTGATGCTAGTTCTACCGGCAACTCTAATTCATAAGCCATATTTTGAACTCTTTTCAGTATCTTGTAATGGCCTACACATCTAGGACTGAGCTTCTCTTTCTTTCCAAATCTCACCACCCCCTTCATAGGTGATACTTTCCGTAAAACCCAATCATCGATTTGGAACTCTAAGTCCCTCCTTCTCACATCTGCATAGGACTTCTGACGACTTCGAGCTGTCTGAGGTCTATCTCTAATGAGCTGAACTTTTTCCATAGCATCACAAATCGAATCTGTACCTAACATGGATGCTTCACCTACTTCAAACCACCAACTGGAGATCTACACCTACGCCCATATAATGCCTCATAAGGGGCCATCTCTGTCATGACCCAGGGGTACCCCCTAGATGTAACAAGGCACATAGAACCCCGAAAGGCTCTAGGTAAGCCACTTAGAGTATCATAATATAAGAATAGAACAATAAAGAGTAAAAAACATTTCAAGTCTTAAAATTTTCACAAACAAAAGCGGAAGTCAAGTATTGTTTCAGCATAGCCATCTATTACAATATTCTAAGTGAAAAAGGGACACAACCCATACAACATAGTACAAAAAGGTAAGAAAAGGAATGAACTACAATGAGATAACATCCATCTTCAAATCATGAGGACGCACCAACAAGCTAGGAGAATAAGTAAATCCAAGCATTAGCCACAACGATGATCACCTTGAGAACCGGACCCTACACTTGAGGAAAATGTAGGAAAGGTAGGTGTTAGTACAAAATTGAACTAAGTATGATAGCCATGCATAAAAACATTGAAAACATGCAAAAAGGGAAATTTCATTTGAATGCATGCAACTTACTAAGTTAAAACATCTTTACGAAGATAGTGGAAAAGCATAAGTCATAAGCATATTCAATAAATTGATCATTGTATCCTAAGAGAAACACTTCATAAATACCGTGAAAGGATACTTTGCAATGCATGAATAAGACCCCATAAATCTCACCCATGCTAAGTAAAGCTTCTTGAGTAACCATAGTTCATAGTTCATATTCTCGTTCTTGTTATTGTGGAATAAGCCTTAATCGACATAGACCATGTGAGCTAAACATGGAATCCAGTGTTACCCACACCGAAAAATGGTGTCCAACTTACCTAAGTGTCACGACCCAAGCCTAGGGCCTAGACGTGACATGGCGAATGAGGAACCCGAAGGAACCCCAAACAAGCCTCTCAAACTTGTCATCACACTTCATCGGTCGCGGAAGTACATTCAACATTAATTAACGGGAAATA
>JAJOOE010033641.1:0-19369 GCA_036250405.1 Solanum raphanifolium
AATCGATAAGAACTCGGAGAGTTATGTACTAATTTTGTACTTATTTTTTCATCTATATATGTATCAGTCTTATAAGAATAATGTCTACCTTGTATTTTTTCTTAAATCTGTTTCTTTTTGTCTTTTTTTTTTCTCTATTAGACTTCTTAATTTAGTTTTCTATGAATGTTTTATTGTCGTAAGTCTTTATACTTATTTTGTAATTGTTGCATTTTATTGTTCATTACAATTTACATATATATTTTCATGAAATTTTATTCATTCTAACGTATCTATAAAAATTCACATGAAACACACGTGCGAAGCACGTGCTCAGAAACTAGTATATATATATATATCAACATTTTAAGCTGCAAAACTATAGCAAAATGAGGATGATAGACTGACAACGAGCGTAAAACTAGTCAATTTGTAAAGAATTCTTGCTATACGTTATGATTTTAAATGAAACGACATGACTAGTTTGTCTTTATATTTGTGGGTAAGTTTAAAATAGTCTTTTAACTATACACTAAACAATGTGTCTTTTAAATTTTTTGCGTAATACTTTAGTCTTTATATGAAATATTCAACAATTTATAATCTTTAGATTTGACGAAAGCAATGATTTTTTTGAACAATAAATGTCAATTTTCTTAATCAAATCATAAAAATGCAACAAAAAAACTACACTAGACCAAAAAGATATTAAAAATATCACACATTACCCCCTTCAAAAAGTTGCGCGAATATATTCCGTGTAATTTCACAAAATCTCGATACAAAATTTTAGAAATAAACCAAAAATAATAGATACTACAAAAAATGTATGTTCTTGTTTCGATAAATATTTATAAGAGAAGTATTACTCCTAAACACGTAAATTATTAATTTCATTTTCAAACTATAACTTCACAAACACCTTACTTTTTGAGAATTTAGGAGTTTATTTTGCTCATAGAAACTTTAGGAGTTTATTTCGCTCATGCAATATCGAGATGTTGGGAAGTATTAAAAGACTCAAATTATTAAATACATACTTAAAAGGACTATTTTTGAACTACCACCAAGCTTTCTGAAGCCGCCGGTGAACTAAGCAGCCGCCATAAGCACATACTGATCGGCAAAATCATCGGAAAAACACTCCGGTGAGTCAATTCTCTGATTCTCAGTAATTTATTTTCTAATTTTGCTTTTCTGCTGATGAAAAATGCAGTTTAATGAACAATAATCCGGTTTTACACCTGAAAATTTCCAGTTTTCAATTCGATTTCTCATTTTTAGTTTTAAAGATTCAAACTTTTGTGAGTGAATTCAAAATCTGATCCAAAATCTATGGCCAAACGCTAACTAAGTGATAGTTCACAACATGTTCGACAAAATGTCCAACTGAACTTGATATTTTTTTATTCATTCTTGTAGTTTATGTTATTCAGGTATGGATATAGCTCATTGCCATCTTGATGGAAATGCTGATGCTGTGGAGTTTTGTCCACACGAATCTTTTCACAATGTTCTAGCGGCCTGTACGTATACTTTACAAGAAGGAGATCAACCTAGTAGAACTGGTAGTATATCCCTGTTTGATGTTGATGCTGATTCCAGTCGCCTTAGTTTGATACATAGAGTACAAACAGCTGGTATATTTGATATAAAATGGAGCCCGATTGGTGGAATTGTGGGGCCACTACTTGCTCAAGCTGATGCTGATGGTTATGTTAGAGTTCACAAACTTGAATCTTGTTTGGATGAATCACAAGTTCCTGGTATGTTTGAGCATCTCTTGTCGTGTTTTATGTTATTTATCATCAAAGGGGAAGTGTTACATGAGGGAGAACATATTTAGTTTTTTATCTACTATGAAAACCAAGTTATGGAGTATCTGGAATGAAATGAGTAGTGTTGAGAAATGTGTCTAGTCTAACTTGGCATCGAGGTGTAGTATGTTGTTGTATTGGATCAGAGGCATATAAGGTATCCCTCAGGTTGCTATCGGATTAGGAATAGATAGCTTTGGAAGATATCATTTCATTGCTTTTATTAAAAATATATTTGTAAAAGCACTGAAATACACTTGTATGGGGTTAAAGGTACTTTATAGCAGTTATATGTAACAGAGGAAGGAGATAATGGAAATCTTTTAGTAATGTGTAGATTGGAGGAATTGGAATACAATGTCTCAATGAACTTTGACGTAATACAAACTTCATAACCACCTTCATTTGAAACTGATTTTTTTCACTTAGCTATTATGAAGTTTCCCTCAGTTCTAGCATCATATTTTTAAAATCTGTATAATTAATTGTCTAGCCAACTCAAAGCGGACTCAGAGTACTAGTAAAAGTACTCAAGTGTTTTGGTACCAATTTCCTGTTTTCTGAGTGTTATTACTTCATATGTAGCTCGAAAATGCATATATCAAAGGTGTGGGGCATGTTATTTGACAAAATGTAGGAATTCAATATATGCTGAATGTTACTGAAGTCTATTGTCCCACAAGAAGCAATGGCCTGTCATAGCTTCTCTTTGGCTTTAACAATATGAAATGATAGATTTTAGAGTTTGTAAGACTTGATAAGTTAGTTCCTTTTGTCTGCATGCTTTAATCACTATCTCCGCATTTTACTTGCTTACAAGAGATGTCGGGTAGGAGGCTGAAAACAGACATGCTATATGAATATTAACTACTTGCCAGGTCGAGTTACGTCTAGCAAGTATTACAATTTTGTTCTCATTCATCCATTGACTTATTATTAAGCTTTTCATATTTACGAATATTCCCATCAACCTCGTTTTCCTTTTAGTATTGGTGGTCCTTGAAGTACCTTCCTTCATTTGACACTTTACTTTTAATATCTAACTGAAGCACTAACATGACGAAATCTTCTTCTTCTTCTTCTTATAGGGAATAGTTTACTGGAGGTAAGCGACGAACATGTCAGTTCCTCTATGTGCTTGTGTATAGACTGGAATCCATCAGCTACATCCCTCGCTGTGGGGCTTTCAGATGGATCAGTCTCGATAACTTCACTCCTCGAGTCTCAACTGAGCATTTCCAGAGACTGGAAAGCGCATGACTTTGAAGTTTGGGCTGCCTCTTTTGATATCCACCAACCACAGCTGGTGTATACAGGTTCAGATGACTGCAAATTTAGTTGCTGGGATTTGCGAGATGATCCCTCTAACATAGCATTCCAAAATAGAAAAGTTCACACAATGGGGATTTGCTGCATTACTAAGAGTCCAAATGACCCTTATACCTTACTCACCGGTAGCTATGATGAACACCTAAGGGTATGGGATGTAAGATCAACCGCAAAACCTGTACATGAGACATCAATCTCCTTAGGTGGAGGGGTTTGGAGAATTAAGTACCATCCTTCTGTACCGGACCTAGTCTTGACTGCTTGTATGCACAATGGATTTGCAGTTGTCAAAGTTAAAGGCGATCAAGCTGAAGTAGTTGAAACCTATAATAAGCATGGTTCCCTGGCATATGGAGCAGATTGGCAAAGAGGTCGTTTAGAGAAGAATAATGTCATCGCTACTTGCTCGTTTTATGACCAGCTCCTTCGTGTATGGATGCCAGAAGGTAATATTCCCGAATGACCCTATGTTCTTGGTAGAATATGCTTCTCTTTCAATAGCCGCCCAAATGACGATAGGATCATCGGGCTACTCTACCCTGATTCACCATTTTAAACCTTTTGTAGAAGGTATTCCCCTACCAACTCTTTCTACCTAAGGTGAATTTGGTGTCTTTCTGGTCAGTAATGGAAGCAATTGTCCCAACCATCGTAAAATAACAGCACCTGGCTTTGCCCATTCACAAGGACTTGATTCTATGTCCAAACATAACATGCCAGCAGTTGTGGTTACCATCATGGAACTCAAGATATTGGTTGCTGATCAACCAAAGTCGAATTCAATTTTTTTTAATTTCTTGTTAACCAACATTTTAATTAAATGTTTCTTCAGGTATTATTATCATTGTCCTTTTAGCAATGTAATTTAACTTATACACTTCACTCGTATCAAAATTGCCAACCAATTCATTGTATTCAAATTTCATCTGATTTTATACTCTTCTTTTACCACATAATTTTTTCTTTAGAGATGTGAAAACTGACATAATTTAACCAGAATATGAAGGCTCGTAGCAGCATTGTTTACTTATTTTCTTAAAACTTATAACGTTAAATGGTATCATACATCTCATATCGTTTATCCGTGACCACTTGTAGAATTACACTAGGTATGTTAAGCCATCTACAAGTAGTAAAATCCACACCCCAAAAAAGGCATCTTGCCAAAATTCCTCTCATCTTAAAATGATTATATTAGATGGAGGACACTTTTTCGAAAGGAAATATATTCCACAACTCGAACCTGTGATCTATAAATCACATGAAAACAACTTTATGGTTGCTGCATGACTCCTTTTTACACTAGGCCGATACCACTTGAATAATACAACATAAATATCAAGTTGAGATAGGAAGTAAAGTTTTTAGAACCTCACAACTCTAATCCAGATCATTGTACAAGTCGAGTTGTGACAATAGGTGATAATACTTGTACAACCCTAGTGTACATCACTTGACCCAAGGGAGCATTCAAAAGCAGCAAACATCTCATGATTTTCCCATTCTAACAAAGACAAGGCTATACAGGCATCAAGCCCTACTTGGAGTTTGACCTACATAACATATATTAAAGGCCAATAAATTACAACTTTGATTTCAAGATTATCCAGGACCTACTTAAAATTCCAATAAACAAGAGTTTCTCCAAGATCATGGAAACTATCCATCAAATGCTATCCTTTGAACACAACATGTAGGCCGGGCTAAACTTTTACCTTCTCAATGATCATTGGAAGATCCAAAACATACCGAATGATGAGTTGAAATCACCCCAAGTCGTAATTTGAAAGCATCTGACTGAAACTAGATGACTTTTACTTTGTATTAAAGTAGACTAGTCATGTTTGCCATCTGAATAATTTACCAGCCAATTTGCTCTCCAAATGACTGATGATGATAGTAGACGTTCAGTCTTCCATCCTGATGACTGAAGCTGTGACAGAGAATTGTGAAAGAAACAAGATACTTAGCTCAATCTAAAAACAGAAACTGCACAGCTAGCAAGTTACAGGAAATTTGGCATGACAAAATTGGCTTATATGTGGGTGACTTCTGCACCCAAGAGTACAGCCATATGGTCAATGAAGTGGGAGGAGAACCATAAGATCTCATGTTCAAATCTCAGTGGAAGCAAAAAACACAAGGTGATCTCTTCCAATCTGCCTAAATCTTAACGGGTAAGCAACCCGGTACCTGTGCTGGTGAGAGGTAGTAGGTACTCTGAGGAGAAGACGAGGTGTGCACAAGTTGGCCCCAAACAACACTATCACAAAAAAATGTGGGTTGACTTCTTATCGGCATTTGCACTTCTCCTCTTCTACACCATTCGCCAGTTTTCACTTTTTTTTCTTTTTGATAAGAGTGGTGTCCGGGCCAACTTGCGTGCACCTCAACTAATTCCATGGGATACCTCCCACCATTTGCCAACTTCACTTTTCAGATACAAATTTTAGCATATGAACTGTTTCGTGATGACACATAATGGAACATCAACCTATTTAGGTGGCATTTGCTTCAAAATATTGATAAACTGATTTTTTCAAAAAAATTTGGTAGTTGGCTAGGCTTCAGTAATTGTAATTTGTAAAAGCAGTGAATATATTATGAAATTTCCTCTCTAAAAGGAGCTTCTGGTGTAGACAAATACCTTCAAAACAAAGACTTCATAATGCTTATCCATCCATGATTGGCTTTCCGAAGACATGGATCCATCTTGATCATCTAGTTTTGCCATAACAAGAGCATGGATGAACGATTGTAATATATCAGCTCCTGCTGAATCCTTATGAGTAATAATCCTGATAATACCCCCTTTTTGTTGAAGTAAATATTTCTCTAGAAAGACGAAAGAGAAGATATAAGCGAAATTCTTAGCTCAAGTAGTTTAGCTTGAAAACATTTAATATATCTATCAACCTTTCTTGTAATGCGATCCAGCAGATTGTAATAGGTCAACCCTATCCATCAAAGACAATTTGTTACTCAACTGCCCAAATATTCAACACGCTGCTTTTTAACAATCTAGGAGCAGTATTGAAAGTGCATTAGGGAGCCACTTCAGAGGAAAATACATTAACCATAAAGTTTGAGTATAGGAAGCATATCAAGGTACCATTTAACAGAACATGCTATTCGATGCTGGCTAATTAACATTACAAGCTTTTCGTTTGCATTTAAACATTACATGGTCATGAGTGATATCAATTTAAGCCTTTATCAAATGCAAAATAAAAGGGAAAGGATTTTAAGGAAAGAAGTGATATTAATCTTATGGATTTTTTTAATAAAGAATAAAATGTCTAGAAGATAACTGAAAAGGAATTTTCATTTTCCTACTTCAAATATATAATTTTTATTACCTCTAGATTACACCACTCTATATTGTTTGCATATCTTTGTCCTTTTCGACAATAAGAAGCAAATTTAATTGTTAACAAGTAAAGAAGAAGAAAATAATGTTTCTTCTCTGCTAGTACCACATTCAACAGAAATGGATGCAAATTAGTAATAAGAAACATGAAAACTCACATAGCAAGGTTGTCAAGTGAAGAAACTCTGACACCTAAACGTACTTGCTTGTATAGAGAATCACCACCCTTTAAGTTCCATGAGGTCATCCATAAAGGTAGAACATGCTCCATGGAAGAGACCTGCTTTGGAGAGAGTACTGAAACCAATGTATGAAACCTCCAGTTAAGTGAACTAATGTTATTAGACATTAACCACAAGATTCACATATTTTTTTCTGCATGCATATTCAAAGACTCGTGCTTGCAACATTCAGCACACAGAGGAACTCTAATGGTTAATGATTCTATTGCAAAAAGCAAAAGCAACAGAAAATTTGAGTCATTTTAGACTCACAACATCATGAGATATTCCTACTCAGATGATATTCTAGGGCATGGATACAGTTATCCCTTCTGATGACTATGATAAAATTAAGATGATCTACTAACCTTGGCCTGTCTTGAGGAAATGTGATAAAACAATGGAGCATCTTTCACAGTTCAGAGTATTCAGCGAAAGACAACAGACAGCCTTGTAGTTTGCTGCGAGATGCATGGAGTTAGTATGGCTTGCATTTTAGAAAGCTTCAGCTTTGCATTTTATAACTCACAGAAACAGGGAATTCAAAGCAAAGCATAACTAACCATACATATGGAACATAGTAAGAGACAAAAAGGATATCCAAATGGCAAAGGAGTGGCCAATTGTGAGGCGTGCAAGAAGCATTCCTAAAGCCATTCCAATCATCGTAGCAAGAGTTTCTTGGCTTCCTTCCTATCAGAACAGGAAAAATGGATGCCAAGTCTGAGTAAAGGAATTCAGTTCTTTGACACCTTACTATCTTTTTGAAATGAATGCCACCGTAAGATTACCTTTGCAGCTATATCTGCTGCATTGTTTTCAAGGGCAAAGTGCTGCGTCAAAGCTGCTCTAGTGGCTCCACTAGCAACACCAGCTAAATGGCAAGCAAATAGAGGAGATTTAGAGAATCAGTTCCATCAGTGCAGAGCATATTTGGCCTCATTAACCAGAAAATTCATCTTCTAGTAAAAGATTTAAAGCTTAAAGGCTAGCCACCAAGGTTAAAAACATGCTTCAAACTCCTTAAAATTGTTACCAGAAAATAACCAGTATCTAAAATGGGATGAAGTTCATGAAAACCTAGAGATCATAAAGCTACTGCAATTAAAATCTCATAATATTCTAGTCAGAAGGACAAACAAAGAAAGCAGTCAAGAAGAAAGTGAAGATTATAACTCTAGAGCAAATAAGTAACTATTAATGCATGTATTATGCAATCTAAACTTCGAAAGTAACAGGTAGAACAGTTATGAAGTGTAAGGCCAAACGATTTACAATCTTCTGCTGCAAAATTGAAGATCAATAGACCATACAAATATACAATATATGTGCAAGAGATCGGGATAGGGCGTCAAGCATTTTTCATTTGCGAAGTCGTGACTGAAATGCAGAGTTTGATACTTGACCTGTTATCTATCAGCTGCATTATACAAGCTCTATTATAGCACTATTTGGAAGCAATAAGTCATGAATAGGGGACCGGAAGTGACTCCATGAGTAATTTGTGTGGAAGAAAGAATAGAAGAGGTTTTGAAGGAGAGGAAAGGGAATACTGCTACTGCAAATTATCATTCTAGTTTTTGCTTGTAAGGACTCTCAAACGGTCAAACCTATATAGATGAGTGTACTGCTCGCAGAATGGAACCCTTGTACATGGGATTTGTCCTCCTTGTCAATAAGATCAATCTACTTATTCAACAAGGAAAAGGTGCAATCCTCAGTAATTGACCCACACATGAAGGCGAAAAGTTCGTTCATGATGACAAGGACAGGAAACTGATCAGTTGCTTATTCTAATTTCCATTACCTAGGTGAAAGAAATAGTGCAATCATCTTTTAGATGTCAAAGCTCTTAATCTTAGATAAGACTACAATGAGAAGACTTATTGTTTCTGTAACAAATGCTGATGTGAAATTTTGAATATTTTAGGCACTTTAACAGAGATATCGTCGTGGAACAGGAGCTGATTAACCTTTCCCACAATGTTGGATTCACATACTGCAAGAAACTAGTTTTTAGAAAAAAAAAGTTCAATAGCTTTATATCTATTTTGTACCACTCTTGGAACAAAGGACTAGACTAGTTTTTTGAAATGAAAGTTTGATACCTTTATGCCTATTTTATGTGACTCTTGGAACAAAGGACTAGACAATTGCCGTAAGAGCAACTCAATGATATAGCATCTTTTCAAAACTTGTCTTTCATTTTAAATATATACTATAAGATTCACCCATGTAATAAATCAAGGCACGACAGATCAAGATAGTAAAGGGAAGCATCTTTACATTGAATTACAAAGTGCATTTAGTACTTTCGGCAGGGTGAAGGATCTGATATATCAGACAATTCATGCTAACAGCCCCAACCCTAAAAAACAAAAGGCATTACACAAACAGGTCATGCTAGACACAGGCAGACTATACACTTTCATTTATTAGAGGATAAGTGAATGATATTGCCATTTTTATTTTTTATTTTTTTTCAAAGAGCAGATATTTCACTTACTGAATGACCTTGATAAGCTCCCTATGCAGACGATGAACACAAAGGCTGATGGAAATAAAGGAGATACAAGATCCATCAACATTCCTGCAAGAAATGCAAGTGATTTTATTGTCATTGAGCGTTTCAGGAATGACAACAGAAGCACAAAGCAATGTCATTTGAGCTTCTAGAAACTGTTCTCTAATATTAAATAATTTGTTGCTGCATTTCTGAACTTTATAAATCAATTAAAATTACAAGAATAACCAGTGCCCCATTACTTATACTCCCTTTGTCCCAATTTATATGACATTCTTTCCTTTATTGAATGTCCTAAAATATTTTGCACCATCCAACTTCTACACAACTTTTAATTTTCAATAATTCAAATTCACTAAACTGTTCAAATAAATTTTGATGTGACATCTTCTCTATTCAAACATCATCATATAGTAATGGGATACACCAAAATAGGAAGTATATTTTCATATAATTTCGATACAAAGAACAAAATTGACTAGAGTTAACACAACATACAGGTGAAAGAGCATACCGAGATCATTCATGAGATCTGCCACCAAACGCCACATTTTGGCATTGCTGTCTAAATTAGAACCCTGAAAAAGAAAGCAACCACACCAGTCATTTTCAAATAAGTATTTACTATTCAATCAACATTAATAGGACGCTTGGTGTAAGAGGCAGGTCAAAAACTACTGTCCGAAGGAATGTTCTATTTAGCTCCATACTATGCTGCAATCGCAACTATCTTAGTGGAAAAGAAATCATCATTTCATTTCCTTCCTTTATGGGGAAGGAGTGTTGGTTTTTCATATATTTCACATAGAGACGGTGAATGAAATGTTAAGAGTGCAAGTCTGATGAGAAATCGTTAATCCTCGAAGAAATGAGATGCTTCTGTAGCTTCACTTTTTAAAGGAATCAAGACATGCATTATTTGATACCATAGGATCAATACGATACTGGAAAACTATGCCAGAGAGAAAAGAACGAAACCTGGTAACAAGTGAACAAGACACCTCCAAGCATTCCAGTTAAATCTCGCAAGAACCACTGGAACATTTTAAATTTTTCAAAAACATTGTCATCAAACTAGTATACAATGTAAAGTGCAATGGAAAAAATAATGTCTGACTCCACCTGAAACGTTGCCCCAATAACAGTAGCCGATTTCTCACCAACGCCTATAGCACTTAGAAGAGCCTATATTTGTTTGAGCAGGTGCATTAGCCTTTAATATCACAAGTTACTCACATTAATACTGATATTCTCTTACTTGGGTAGAGAGCATCATCCGCACATACGTAGAAAGCCCCTACAGTAACACAACAATAACATGAAAACAGAAAGATAACACCGCGCTCAACACCAATTGATAAACACAAAATTAGTTTTATGGGCAACAAGTCTAACCTGCAATGAATCCCACACTTGAAAAGGAAAATAGTCTGGAGTAACACTAGTTGGATACCCCTGTAAATAAATTGAAAAAAAAAAAAGAAAAATCAGACAGAATAATCGATACAGATGAAACACACTCGACGTCTCTTGCTCCAAAGAAAAAGAAACAAACTTCATGAATCCTTTCCATAAAAATTAAATCTTTTTTTTTTTTTTGCTTATACTCCATTAAACCAATACTATTACATGACTGTTTATCTAACCTTATGCATCATTTCCCTACTAACATAATAAAAATAAAATCTTTTGACCTTTTCTTATACACCTCCATTCAACCAAATATCTCAGAACTGTTTCAACTTGGTAAACATTTTCCTTAAATCACCAAAAAAATCAAATCTTTTTTTCATATTTTGTTAAAATACCATTCAACTAAAATACTTCCAAAACTGATTTAGCTTTTCCTAAATATTCTTACACTCTTACACAAACAATTAGACGTTAATGAGTTCATAATCATGCCTCATTAGTACTTATGTAACAATGTATGTGCAATTAATATAAATACTCCCTCTGCTTCAATTTATATGTATGATTTTAAGTTGACACGGAATTTAAGAAAAAAGTATAAAAAATGTACTACAATGTGCATTTTAAGCGTACTAAAAAGGAAATTAAGACGAACAAATTGAACGGAGCGAGTATAATTTTTCAAATTTTAAACTGCGGGAGTATAATTTTGAGTTTAAGAGACCGGAAAACTTGCCTCAGGAACGAAAGCTTGGAGAATTCTTTGAGAGATATGAGTGAATGCGTTACTGGATCTTTGGATGGAGATCGAAGAATGAGAAGTGGAAGTTATGGTGGCCGTCTTCGTCAGTTTCGTCGACGAAGTTCCGTTCCATTCTTCGATCATCATCGCCGGCTCCGGCTCCGGCTCCGGCGCCGGAGAAGTGGAATTCACCTTTTGATCTCCCTCCATTTGTGTTCGCCGGCGAGAAGTCAAACTGAAAGTCCTCCTTTTGATATAAAGAAAAGAAAAAGGAGTGAAAAATAAATAAGAACAGAGTAGTTATTATTTTTTTCAAAATTATCAATTTCTTTAATTAAATGTGTTTCTCGAAATCTATTAAAGATGTGTTGAGACTTAAGGACGTGACATTAGATAAGTGGTTGGTTATGAAGGACACGAACATATCAGAATTAATTAGTTGAACGTTGTCTCGATTATTCCTCTTTACTAGTAGTTGTATTTGTACTACTAGTAGTTTTATTCTTGTAGTTTTTGTATCCTTTGAATTTACTTATTATTTGTGATGTTTTTTACACTTTGATTATATTTGTAACTTGTTACAACTATTGTTTAGGTTGATTTGTCAAGTTGTCTGTAGTATTTTGTCATGACTGTCTTCATTTACGTTATTTCTATCTATTCTACTTTGGATTGTTTTTAGTTGAGGGTGTATCGAAGACAACCTCTCTACCTCTAAGATAGAGATAAGATATGTGTTCATTCTATCCTTCCCTGACCTTACTTTGCAGAATTACATTGGATTTATTTATTTATTTTGAAATGGAAGGATTAATTAATGTATGTTGTTCTTACTTTGCAAAATTACATTGGATTTATTTATTTATTTTGAAATTGAAGGATTAATTAATGTCTGTTGTTCTTTATTATTTCCATCATTTCGTTTAAGTGATTTATAAAAAAAATAACACACTAATTAAAAGAATCACTTAATAATATTAATTAAAAAACACTTTTAAAAAAAAAAAACGCTAGAAGGAGGGGTCGAACCTCCGACCTTGTGGTTAACAGCCACACGCTCTAACCAACTGAGCTATTCCAGCTTTGTGTTGTTAGAGTTCAAAACAAATAATTTTATACGATGAGTAAATATTTTTACGTTCGCTCAATTGCTTAAACTAAAAATAACCGGTAAATGTATAATATGTGTATAATCTGTACAAACCAGGTTAGACAAAGCGTCAAGAAATAATTAAACATTTTACATTGATAATTGATTTCCTCTATATAGCTTTTTAATAAAGTCAACTTTGTATCATTTAAACAAAGGCAACTTTATACTCAACATACCGTCTTTATTGGTTTAAAAAATTCTTCTATTTAATCATACTGTTCTTTCACTGTGAATCCTTTGAAAACTTGGCTGAATACAGTAGTCACAATGCATGATAAAAATCTGGCTCTTCTTTTAAGGAGATATGAAAATATTACTCCCCAACCAAAAAGAGCATACCCCATTTACTCAAATTTCAAATTTTTTCTCCTACTTTTCTCATTAGTCCGTTTCAAAAATAACGTCTCTCTCCCTTTTTTGCAACTCTTTAGTTTCAACGTAACATGTTTATACTATCCACGTAACATGTTTATGAACACAAGATTAAAGGATATTTTGATATAATCTTGATTCGACATATCTTTTAGTTTAAGACTACAATATTCGAAAGTCTTATTTTCCTTCTTAAACTCCGTGTCAATTCAAAACTCTGTCACACTTAAGTGGTTCATTTTCCACATTCATAAGTAACTCAAATCACTCTATTTTCATACCTTTCATCATGTCATGTTCTAGCAAAATCTTTCTATTTTTTCTTTCATTTCTTCTAATTCATCCACTTGAATCTGTTCCAAGTATCATCCCACTAAATGGTTCATGTACTGATAAATGTGGCAATATTGTCCTAAAATATCCCTTTAGTTCTGGTTTTGGTTGTGGACATCCTGCATTTTCAAGATTCATAAAATGCACTACTTCTGGAGTTCTCCAATTCTCCACTACCTCTGGGATTTACACTATCTCCTCACTAGACTACTCAACCAACACATTTGTTCTAACTGACCCCTTTATGTCAACATGTTCCTCAATGCAGAATTCAGGGAGTTTTACATTGGATCATGATGATTCAAGTTCAACTCCCTTTAGTATTATGAAACAAAACATGTTTGTTTTACTAGGATGTTCAACAACATCAGCTGTGTTTGATCCAAAACAGGACTTGTGTGATAGCGGTTCGGGTTCTAATGTATGCAGGGGAATGTATTCTTGTAAAGGGGTGACTGGGATTGGATTAGAACCAAATGATCCAATTTCAACATGTTGTGTTTATGAGCCACCAGTTCCTGTTGGTTCAGGTTATGGTTTGAACTTGCCTAGGCTTCAGTGTTCTTCGTATTCATCGATATATGGATTTGGAGGTGATGAAGGAGATCCTATGAAATGGGAGTTTGGGATATCTTTGCAGTATAATAATTCATATTATGTTGATGAGTCTTGCAAGAACTGTGAGGATAGTGGTGGATTTTGTGGTTTTTCTGGTGCAGATGAGTCTTTTGCTTGCATTTGTAGGAATGGTGTTAACACTACTATTAATTGCTATGGAAGAGGTTTGTTGAAATGTTTTTTTACTAATCTGTTGATTCCTTGTACCTCGATTATCGTATTGTTTTGTTGTAGTTTATGTTTTGTTACTATTTGGTTGTCTTTGTTGTTATCTGTTGTTTCTTGTACTTCGGTTACTTTTCTTGTTGGACTTCTTTGAAATGTTTTATCTTGAGTCAAGAGTCTATCGAAAAAAGTCAACTAATAATGTGTTTGTGATGTGATCAGGATATGCTTTGAGTGGGACATGGAGACACAAGATTCAAACAGGAATGAGTATTGGAGGTAAAGGCAATGCCTTTTTTTCTAGTTTCCTCTGTCCCAAATTTTATACTTTTTGGACCAAAAAGTCTTCTTTAGTTGAAAACTTTTGCTAACTGTATTGTGCTTTTACATTACTGTTTCTGTCCTAAAGATAAAAAAAAATTCAACATGATTTGTCATGTTGTCTATACTTTTTGTCATTGCTTCTTCATTCTGTTGTTTTTTTTTTTTTTTTTTACTGCTTTGGATTGTTTTTTTTCCTTGAGTTGATGATCTGTCGGAAACAATCTCTCTACTTTCAAAGTAAGAGTAAGGTCTGCGTACACAACCACATGTATAGCATAAGATGCATCTGAGTTTTATTTATTTAAGAGAGAACGGAGAGTCAATTGAAAGGCTTCCTCTCTCCTAGTGTTGTTACGGTGTTGGTGCATGGAATTGAACCTTTTTCGTTCAACACGTGTTGAAGTTTCACTTACCAAATTCCATGAACAGATTTCAGAAGATTAATTGTCGACCCCAACTTGTTTGGGACTGAGACGTAGTTATTATTGTGAACTGTTTCTTATTCTTTGCTGCTTTTTTTTCCTCAGGAATCTTATTCTTTTGGATGATGATGCTTTTCATCTAAGAGGCAGAAGAGATCTTGTTCAAAAAATTTCAGGACTATGAAATGAAGTGCAAACAGTCAATATACTATCTATGAGATTCATGTCAACCAAGATTAGACTAATAAAATTACTTTATGTTGATCAGAAGCCTAGAAGTTTGGCTCTGAGATTAAATTATTGTTGCTTCTCAATATCAATTCCATGGCTTCAGGGTTAACATCAAGAATATTGTGTTTACTTATTACACCTCTCGTTTACCGAGGACAAGATCCTAGGTAAAAAGGTTTGGAGGTCGAGAATTAGGATAAAAGGTTAATAGGTAGTCGAGCTTCCTAGCACCTTTATGTGGGGAGAGACAGGGGGCTCAGTTTCTCTTCCCCTTTTCTCCGTATTAGTAGTATTCTTGTTCAGCTTGCGTAGTATCTTCTACTTCATCCATTGTACATGTTGCTTCTTTGGCGGTGTCCATCTTGCTATTTTGCTGCCGTTATTTTTTTTCTTTCTAGCCTATCTTAGTATCTTGTTTTAGTTGCTTTGTATCTTGCTAGTGTGGTGTCATATATTTTTTTTGCTTGCAAACATGCTTTGAATTCCTTTATTTTGAGTCAAAGGTCTATCGAAAACAACCTTTCTACTCTACAAAGATATGGCAAAATCCATGTACATCCTACCCTCGCTAGACCCCACAGGATTACATGTTTAAGTCTTGCTACATATTTTCTTCTTGGCCAGCTAGCACACGAGTAGAAACTCGATGGATGATAAGTCTGCACCTCTACCCTTCTCTAATTAATATTAGACTTTTGTCCATGGCAAGATTCAGACTTGTGACATGCACCTAACCACACATCACGTGCTGCATTTTTACCACTGAACGGAAGCCCTGCAGCAGTCTTACCACATTTTGTTTCCCTAGTCAATTACTCAAACAAGATTTAGTAATCAAACACAAATAAGACTGGCTTAACCATGAAGAAATGGATGAAGATTAATCATGAGGGGGAAAGGAAAACTGCAATTTTTCTTAATGGACTTTCAAATATTTCGAACCAGAGGAAATGTCTGCAAGACAATCTGAACGACAAACTAGCCTCCAGAGCAATACAAAAACTACAGTGCTACAAAATGGAAAAAACAAGATTCTACTGACCCTTTGATGGAACTGTCAACACTAAACCATCAATTCACAACATGAACCAAAATTTAAAGACCCTTCTCAAGCATTGCCCTAACCCTCATTGGAAGCCCATACAGACGAATGAATCCTGCAGCATCAGCTTGATTGTAGATATCCCCACTCTCAAATGATGAGATATCTTGTCTGTACAAACTATTAGGACTTTGACGACCTGTCACTGAAACTGATCCTTTGTATAGTTTGAGAGTAACTGAACCTGTTGTAGTCTTGGTAATATTCTCCATGAAAGCATCCATTGACTCGCGAAGTGGATCAAACCACCTGCCAGCATAAACTAATTCCGCATATTTGAGGGCCAGAGAATCCTTGACTTGGATTGTTTCACGATCAAGTGTAAGAGACTCAAGTTCTTGCACAGCTGAGAAAAGGATAGTTCCCCCAGGGGTTTCATATACTCCACGGCTCTTCATTCCAACGAGCCGATTTTCAACCATGTCTATTCGTCCAATTCCATGTCTTCCACCAATTTCATTTAGCTGAGAAAGAAGAGTTGCGGGAGAGAGCTCCTTTCCATTTACTGAAACAGGAATACCAGCGACAATCCCAATATTCACATACCTGAACAGTTAGAAGTAGTTTTGAAAGTGAGAAAGAAATGCCTTAGATCTTATCACTTCAATAAATGAGAAAATCGAAATAAATGATTCTTACTCAGGTTGATCAGGTGCATCTTGGGGGTCAACTGACATCATATACATATCCTTCATTGGCTCATTTGCAGGGTCCTCCAGAATATCTCCCTTCAAATACCATTTTGAAATGAGTTTTTTGGTATAATCAGTTATCCACATGGCCATACTTCAATATTTCTTCAAACTTACCTGAATAGGGTCAATGGGCAATCAGGAAGGCCCATGACCTAAGTTGGTGGGCTCCATTGCACTTTGGAGGTGCCCGTCTAAGTTCCGCCCAAGTGGCAGAGCCTACGTCATAACATTTTCTTAATTTTTGATGTTCTAGATTCTAATTCCTTGTTTACTAAAGAAATTAGTAAAATTTATTAAGAGTGGAGATTTATCTTCTATGTGATTCATTTACCGATTATGATAATCCTATAAAAATCTCAATTAAGACTGGTACCCTTCATAGCACTCTGTTTTACACATTATAAATACCACTGGTCCTAGGAAAGATGAGCCTGTGGGTTTCATCAAAATTCCTAGCAAAAAGAAAAAAATTACAGCAGAAATGAAGAAAAAGCATGAAGCTGAAGTTGAGACAAAATTTGATATTTTGACAAGAACAAATAGGAGATGAAAAAAGTTTCAACTTCTCAACCAAGTCAGTGGATATAGAACGATCAGCATACTAGATGAATATCACAAGCTACACAAGATCAACACAAACTATAATTACCTCGTGACTAAGATGCCACAAGTTTCTGTCTCTGCTATAGATAGATTTCTTTGTCACAGGAACTGGTACATTGTGCTTCTTAGCATATTCAATAGCATCCTCTCTTCCTGTAATTTCCCATTCCCTCCAAGGGGCAACAACACTGAGTTCAGGATTCAGAGCAAAGAATGTCAGCTCAAAACGGACCTGTAGTGGTAAAGAAGCATAGTTGAATAAGATGAGTTCATTAAGCAGTCCCCTGGGCTCAGAAAAATAGGTTTAAGATGATGCTGCATAGTTGATGATCCGCCAAAATTGCCATAGTAATGTTAAATGAAGATCCAGGATAATACCTGATCATTTCCCTTCCCTGTGCATCCATGAGAAACAGCATCAGCTCCAACCTCTCTGGCAACATCAACCATTGCCTGCGTTTATCAGCTAAATTTCAGAGTCCAACCCGAATTTCAGGCAATGAAAGCACCGATGCTAAAACGTGGATGTTCACTTAATCAATTGTTATATCTGCTTCATAACTGGACTGTCAGTAGGACAGTTATAGTGGATAATATATGACCATGAAAAGTTTGGCCACCTGATCGCATAGTTAAGATGTCCATGCTAGTACTTTACTAGCAGTTTCATCTTTCTGGAAATGTTAATGCTTGATGTACAAATCACATTTAATATAGGGAAAGAAAAGAAACTAGTAGCAGACACCTAGGATATGTACAAAACACATCATGGGTGCTGCATATGTCTCCCAGGCTATGTTGCTTGGATCCTATAAAAAATTTGTTGAACCCATGTAGCTCAATTTTGGAGGAGCCAGCAAAAAGCCCCAGCTTTCTATAACATTCCCCCAAAAAGTAATGTTTCCTCTCATACAGTCCGGTTGCATTTTGAGAGGCAAACCTGAATCCAACCAGAGGAAATTCATCTAGGGTGCTGTATACGTCTCCCAAGCAAACAACAACCAAAGAGACAGCAAGAAGCCCCATAAGTGACTCAGAGACAGACATATTACTTTTTCCAAAACAGTGCCTATTTTCCAGAATCTTGATTCTCTTTAATGCATGCACAAATATGGTGCATATGACACCTTCATTAACTGACTAGGTTTGTTAATTGCCTACCTACACAGTACACCCAGTGAAGCACCAAATCTTGGGATTTCTCCAAAATCCTCCACATTTAATATCCTTGAGAAGTTGCTTAAGACGTATAATAACAAGCTTAGTCCAATTATTGGAATGATTACCTAGAATCCTTGCACAAGTTCAATCTGTCTCAAGAATCATCGATCAAGACCCTATACATCATTCTCTCACAAGTTCAATTTTCACGGAAAGAGCAGTTGGGCCTGTGATTTTGTCTAATTGACTGTGTGATTGTGACTCCTTTTTCCTTCTTCTCCTTTTACATTCTTTTGTTTTAAGCTTGTGTTTTAGGAAAAATTACGACTTAAAAATGAACTATGTGTTAGCATGATTGGACAGATTCTAAATATCTGTACATATCTATGTTATAACTCTAAATATTTGTGTAATGATGATAGGAGATAGCATAGATTAATGTAGCATATTTTCAGAGATATTACAATTAGGAATAGCATATATTTAGGGATATATAGCAGATTTGTAGGCATGTAAATCAGAATTCTGTCTATTTAATGGAAGAACTCTCATTTGAGAGAACTCATTCAGCAAAATTGACATGGTATCAGAGCCTTTTTCAGTGCTTTGATTCTTAGTGTCTTTCATCTGTGGTTTCTTTCAGAATTTTTTTTGAAAGTTTTGGTTCAGCTTACTGTTTTTAGTCAACAGTAAGTCCTAAGTATCTTAGAATTTTAGGCATCTTGGAATCTCAGTCTTGGTCATTTTGGTTATTTTGTATCATTGCATTTCTATCTTCCTTAACTTGTCAAGAAC
>JAJOOE010033642.1:0-18331 GCA_036250405.1 Solanum raphanifolium
ATATTGTTATTTGCCTACTCTTGTTTAGTTTCTACCCTCAGACCCATTACTTGTTGTTCCGGGTTACGGGTTGGCTTACCTACTGGTGGGTTATAGTAGGTGCCATCATGACTTGAGAAATCGGGTCGTGACAGCAGAGCTAGAGGTACCTGAAGGCCTAGGGGCCAGAATAGGCAAGACTACCTCTACAGGTAGTGTGTCGATATCAACCTCCCGGGATTTGTCCACCGGAGCTGCTCTCCTCCTATCAGCCTCGTCCCGTGTGTACTCGGCCTCTATGAGCCGGATATTGGTAGAAGATGTGGGTGTAATCTCAACATCCCTCTTCTCATTACGTGGAAATTCAGCTCGACAACATAACTCTATGATCAATATCGGAAAGGGAAGGGACGTCTGTCGCTGCTTGGCCCTCATGGGCATCTCCTTCTCAATGATCAAACCTAGATGGAGCCTCTTCCTAGCAATAATAGAACCAAGACAGGCCGTCTTTGGGTGGCGAAGGATAGAGTCATTCTGGGACGGTATGATCATGTTGCTGATAAACTCGAACAAATACCTCGCCGCCACATTGAGATCTTTCTTCTCTATTGGCACTCTGGCCTCAATCCACCTCGGGTTGTTGTCAGAAAGAAGAGGAGCCAGCTAACCTTTTAAGTCATCCAGAGTTTGTGTCTAAATCAAACTCTGGTAGTCATGCATGAAGTTAGAATTACATCCCAAAATTGCATTTATCTCTCCATTATCACATTTCACCTTCTTGCCACGGACAATAACTGAATCAACCGGTTTGAAGGCACTGGCCTTCCTCTTCCCTTGTGGCACAAAGTCTCCGTAGGCCGAGTAAACCTCCCGGACCCAATTGGGAATGTAGGGACCCCGGGGTTTAGTGAAAATCTCAAATTTGTGGGACTTTGAGGGTGCTCCATATTTTTGGATACCTGTCCACCACACCATATGCGGACAAACTTTTCTCCTCAATAATAGTCCCCAGTCCCTCGCCTTTTAGTCTGTTGAGAGACTTGGGAGGAGGACCCTGTACCGGTGGTGCCAGGAACACCGTTTGTGCTGGAGCTGGATGAGGAGTCTGAGGCACGGGGATCCTAGACGGATCATACATTCCCTTGGAGCGAAGCTATGCTCTTCGTGCCTATAAAAGCTGGTCATCCTCAAGCTCAGAGATGGCGGCCAAAGAATCCTGTGATTCACCCTCGTTGTCTGATGAGGTGAGTTTAGTCTCATAGACCCTCTCACAGCCAGAGCTGGTCTCCAGTGTGAAAGATATGAGCACCTTGCCCTTTACTTTGCCTCCCCTTGTAGGGAGTTTTGTTGTTTGCGTTCGGGATGCAGCTGCACACTCATTTATGATGATTCTGCATGCCCGCTTGCGGGGTGGCATTCCACTATCATTTAAATTTTTTCTTTCCATATCTGCAAAACAACGAAGAAACATTTACAAAAAGTTCCAGAAAATAGGTTGCAAAAAAAAGTTGCAGAAAGACTCACCGAACCGTTCGGCGAGTCGCCGAGTCACTTTGGCAAGCCAGATCGGGCTCGCCGAAAGTACCAGTGCAAAAATTTCAAACGCTCAAGACATGTTGACGATGTTCAGGGCCATTTGTTGAATTGCTGACACCAATCGGTGAGCTAGAAGTAGCTGGCCGAAAGTTACACTGTATTTTAAGGGTTTAAGGGCGCAAAAGGGCGATCAAGAAGGCCTTTCGACGAGCTTAGGCATCTCACCGAAAATTACAGAACAAACTCAACCAATTTTAGAAATTAAGGGCGATCTATAGGGGATTTTTGTGAACCACTCGGCAAGCTCGACTTAGCTCAGCAAACGGCCTAACGTGCCAGTTTTCAACCCCAATCTTCAAAATCAAGCCCGCAGCCCCCGAATTCAAAATTAAACACAAACACTATTCAATTAAGGTTAGACCCATACTACCCATTCCCTCAGGGTACTCAGACTTCCCCTTATTTGGCCAAAATTGTCCATTTGATGACTTTTTCCCTTAAGAATGACGTCAAACGCTCCATTATTGGGAAAATTACGTCATTTTGCACAATTCGGAGTTACTTAGACTTCACCCCACTAGACCCAATGCATAAACACTGCAACCCAACCATTTAGACTCAAATTAAGCAAGAACAACACGGGAATAGATTAATTTAAGGCAATTAGGCATTAATTTAAACAAATTTCGGGCAACCCAACACTTAAACACAATTAAAACATGCTACCCAACAACAATCAACAATAATTTATCTATTGCATTCGATTTCAACAACACATTTAAAGTACAGGGTTCAGAAAACCAACCTTAATGCTGAATTTAAGAGTTGATAGCTAGGCGGTAAAGTTCCACAATCCGAGCAAAGAATTCACAAGATACGAGCGAAAAAAAAGCAAGAAAATATGAAAGATCTAAAGTCGGTGAGAGGGTACGGGAGTTAAAAATGAGAGAAGATGAAGGATTTTGAAATTTTAAACTGTTTGGCCTTTAAAACCTTTTGACTTCGCGCTCCCTCTCTTGATCCTTTTCGATTTGAAATTTTGTCATTCTAAAATTTAGAGGAGACACGTGGTCCTCACGAGTGTACCATGCTCGACTTATCTTGGTCATGCAATCAAGGAGTTGAGATACTACTTCATAGGGCTATTACATTATACCACCGGGAACAAGTTGATCAGCAACTCTTTTGTTCACCGAATCAAAACTCCTATAGAAGTATTGTAGCAGCACATCATTTGGAATTCCATTAGTTGGGCATTGAAGTACCAACTTGTTAAATCTCAGCCACGTCTCGTGGATTTTTTCACCTTCCAGGCGCTTGAAACCTTGGATGCTATCTCTGAGCGTCATCATCTTCGATGAAGGAAAGAATCTCACTTGGAATGCTGTGATCAGCTCATCCCAAGAGGTGATGGAGTCCCTCGGTAACTCGGATAGCCATTTGGTAGCTTCACCTATCAAAGAGAATGGAAACAACCTGAGATAGATTGATTCTTGTGATATGTTCTTGAAGGATAACGGACCGCAAACATCCACGAAGTTTCGAATATGCTCATGGGGATCCTTATGAGCCAGCCCCCCATTGTAGGAGCTGAAGCATTGTGCTAGTGATGTGGAAAACAATGTTCCCTTCATTTGGGGGTAGACGTATTGCACCAACACCACCTAATTGGATTGGGTCATTAACATCATTGAGATTCCTAATATCATCTTGGTGGACCACTTGGCTACCATTGCTCCTGTTTACGCTCATCTCTTCCTATGTTGAACACAAGAAACACAAAACAAAACTAAAGTAAGTCGATTATATTCAACTACAACCAAAAAGATCACAATCCAACTTCAATAAAAGATTTTTAAACAACACCACTCCCCGGCAGCGACACCATTTTTTTATTAACGTTTCAAATATCCCTCATCCAATTCTAGGTGCAAATGATCGTTAGTCAATATAAAACCCAACAAAGAGTTGGGGTCGAACCTATAAGGAGCGGTACTTGTTCAAATTCAAGTATTAAGTACAAATATGGTCTAATTAGTTATAGGAATAGAGATTATCAAAAAAGACATGTAAACAAGTCTAAACGGGGTGACACGAATGTCAGATGAGGGGTTTTGGTTAGCAATTTTCAGCTACAATGCAATCAAACAAGAATGAAATAACAATATAGAGAGGAATTCTTGGGATGTGATCGATTATAGGTAAATTTCACTATATGGGTAATTGAAATTACTAATAAATAGCTAAATATCAGTGGGTAGGCTCGACTATGAATGAAATAGTTTTCTTTCAAACAATTATCACGTTTCAAGTGATTTTTTTCGAACATCAACAAGCTTACCAATTAAGAACAACCCACAACCTTAATACATTATGTCCCTCGAGCAAGATGGGTAGGATTAGATTTAGGATTCATTCTCTCGAGCTGAACCCATATCAACCCAATACTTACAAACCATTAATCAAGAGCTTTGGTCCCAAAACCTCTCTCTTAAGCAAGCTAAGAACTCAAAGTTAGAATTGCATTTGCAACTACAATTCATAGATTAAAACACGGCTAATGATTAAACCCATTTCAATATAGCATTTAAATTAGTAATTAAATATACCCATAAGCTAATTTAACCCATAACCACATAATCACACCCCAAGAATTGAGGTTTTAACTAAATATCATAAAAAGGTAAAAACAATTACCACCTCGATTAGCCATCAGCTGGGTAATAGTCTCTAAGCCTTTACAATGTCTTCCAAAGGTTAAATTCGAAGACCCAAGTCAAAATCCTCACAAATTTACAATAAGAATTGAAAAACACAGTGAAAACTCTAACTCTAGAATGAGAACTAATATCTGGGTTCTAAAAACTACTCAATACTCCTTTTCAAAATCAATTTATAGTTTTCAGCTTTTTGGCTCAAAAATCCACTTGGCGGGATAAGTCGCACTTCACTGAGTGGTTCGATGACCCACCGTTTTCTCCCTTTCATTGCCATTTTACATTGGTCCTCAACATCCCAAGTTCTTTAACTTTGGGTGATCCAACTTATTGTCGCGGAATCGGTCGGCGATTCGCCCAATGCCCATTTCTGTCGCCGACTTGGTTTCTTCCTCCAGGGCTGGCACGCTAGAACTTTAGGCAAGCTAAAGAGCCACTTGTGGCTAGTGTTGATTCATGAGATTTCTCGAGCTTGGTGAGTCCTCATGCTTCGAGGACGAATTTTATTGTCTTAGTTTCTTTCATGTATTTCTCTTTTGGACATGATGTATGGGCTAGGCCCAATTTCATTCTATTGTATTAGATGGATATGATGAGACATAAGTTTTAGACTTCTTAGACTTGGACTATTGTTTTACTCTTTATGTTCTAATTCTTATGTTATGAGAACTAAGTGACTTGTATGGACTCCTTCGGGGTTCTATACGCCATGTTACATCTAGGGGGTACCCCTGGGTCGTGACAGTCCATAGTTCCACCCTTAGTCACACTTCCTTGAACTCTCAATCCACGCCTCCACTTATGGCTCGTCAACTAAATGAGAGCTCGTAGGTTGGCTCGTATGTTGCCAAATTCCTATTGCTTTAGTATTTTTCAACACTAACTGCTCCAAACCTATTTCCTACAAAATTAGACCAAAATACCATCACATCTAATAACAAAATGCCTAAAACTCATGTAAAACTCCAAGTTTAATTCATCAAAATTACCGTAAAATCACGGTACATCAACACCCTCAACTTATAATTGTTGCTTGTCCTCAAGCGACAAAACAAACTCTAAACGACACTAATAGAGAAGAAACACACAAACTCAAGGAATCATATGGCATTTTCTACTAATCACCCTCTTGGACTATTTTCAGCACAGTGCAAATCTTCTTATTCAGACTCAACAAGCTAATTCATGCACACCAAAACATGACATAGACATACCAACGGACATCATCACATACACAAACAACAATCACCAAGATACCAATTCTTCAACAATGTAAGTTGTTCCCTTACCACAAAGAAATCCCTTTTTCACACAGAATTTGATGTCAGTATACACTCACACTCATAAATGAATTCAAATACAGTTAGTGCTCAATACCATAGGCTTGCCCTTATTTTCTCCGCTTTGACTTTCCAAACTTGTTACTTAGGATCACTATAGGACTTTCTTCGCTTGTAACATCGGCTCAGGGTCAAGTGTGGTATATTGGGATATTAAGTGACTTTTCTGCCCTCCTTGACATTACATTGGCTATTTTACCTCTTGCACAACCAATTCTGACATCGTCTTGTTTTTCTGCTCTTCTCCTTATGATTTGTTTAAGCATGGGTGTGACTTTAACTTGACAATCTTGCTTTTTTATATTTTCTTCATATTTTTATTCAAGTATTATCATTTTTTTGTTTCTTTTATTTGATTCAGTCACACCATTTTCTACACTTTTTCTCATCTTTTCTTTTTCTACAAACAACTATTTTCATACCCTTTTTTGTAGTTTTCCTTCACTATTTCCACCCTCAACTTATGTCTTTTGCATGAGTTGAGATGCACGATATCCAAGGGAGGAACAGGGCAAAGATTAAGGTAACTTTTGAAGTAGCCACCCTCAACTTAGGCTTTTAGTCTGATTTGAGGTGCACAATGTCCAATGAGGGACCAAGGCCAAATAGATTTTTAGGGAAGGTGAGTTGGGTCTATTGAAATAAATGGTATTCGTTAGGCACAAAATATTTGGATCAAAGGGAGCATTTATTTCTTTTAATTGCTTGCTTTTAGGTTTAAGTGGACTAATTATCAATAACGGCATATGATCATTTCCCAATTTCCAGTCTAAATCATCTTAGCAAGACTAACGGGGCAAGTTCTTGATTGGCACACATTATATGAATATACAAACAGCCTCACACACACATGGCACCTTGTTTCACTATCAAATCATTAATGCATCTACTTCAAGTTATAGCTTAAGTCATGACATCATATTGGTGCCTATAATTTCATATAAAGATCCAACACATTAAACTCATCAAGCCTACAAATTTAGTACATTTTATCAAAATCTAGAGGGGTATCAATTTTATCAATTTTTATGCTCTATTGACATCATGCTCTTATTTTAGTCTACTTCTACATTTATACTATCCTAAACATGCTAGTTCAACATAAATTAAAATATTTCTTTGGGGAAAAAGAACACAGGCAAGAAAACCTCAACGAAGGATTCTGAGTTGGGTTACTCAGACTTCACCCTAACAATCACAATCCATTCACCCTACCCCATAGAAAATATGGTGCAATATATAATACATCGGGTGAGACAAACCTATGGCGCATAGATGTCGACGCCAAATAAAGAAGTGGGTCGGTTCAGATGCCCGCAACCCGTTGGATTAGCCAGAGTGACGCCATTAGTAACGCCCTCAACAATAGTGGGGACATCATGAGTAGTGCTCATCGATGCAGATGCACTCGCCGCTAACTCCTCACTCTCTACTGCCTCAACTCCTCATCAAGTACAAACTGTTGTTGGGCTGCCGCAAATAACTGCTTCTCATTTTTTCTAGATCTTCTTTCCTCCTCTAGAACAGTAGTGGGCTCAGAAGTGTGTGTGCGCAAGTGCGTGTGCGCTTTCCAGCCGCACGAGAAGGGTCAATAGAAGGTGCATCGTCTCCAAATAGTGCACTCAACACATCATCACCGGGATCTACCTCGGGTGTAAGCTCTAGGAAAGCCTCCTCTGGAGGAGCTAAAGTATCAACATTAGCTCGGAGTTTGGCTAACTCCGTCTGGAAAGTAGTCAGATCAACAGTGGGCCCAGACTGAGGCCTCTCTATCACTCTAAGCTCAAATGCATCTATTCTCCGATGCACCACCAGAATCTTCACATCAACTGCTTCCTCCATCCGTGCTTCCGACTTCTCAACAATATGATTCACTACAGATACCGCCTTAAGGTCACTTTAATGTTTCATTGATTTGTAGTTATTGAAGGTCACTTATTCATTACTCAATTGAAACTTCATCTGACCTCTTTCCATATCAACCAAAGCACGCCCAGTAGCAACGAACAGTCTCCCTTAAATGATGGGTACTTCAAAGTCAAACTCATAATCCAGTATCTCAAAGTCTGCTGGAAAGACGAATGCCTCTACTTTCACAAGGACATCTTGAAGCACCCCAATCAGTTTCTTCATAGTTCGATTAGCCATAAGTACTGCATTGTAGTCGGTTCGGGGGCTCCTAAGCCCAACTTCTTATATATAGACAGCGACATCAGATTAATGCTAGCACCCAAGTAACATAGGGCCTTTGTGAAATGCTACATACCAATAGTACATGGAATAGTAAATGCATTAGGATCCTCCTTCTTTTGCACTAATGTTCAAGTAGAAATAGTGCTACAATGCTGAAACTTGTCATCACCTTCGAAACTAACGACCCTCTTCTTAGTCACCAAATCCTTTACGAACTTTGTGTAACCTGGAATTTGTTCAAGTGTCTCAATCAAAGGAACATTTATGGACAACTACTTCAGCATAGTTATGAACCTGCGGTACATTCCTTCTTCTGCTTTCTTGACCAACCTTTGTGGGAAGGGAGGTGGAGGTCTCAACATTAGAATGATCTTTTGCGTCACCTCAGCCTCCTTCTCATTCTAATCTTTCGGTTCCTCAACTTCATGCTCTTCCTGCTCTTCCTCACTTTCTACTCCTATCGGCATAAGAGGGTCAATAGTCTGCTTTCCGCCTCTGGCAGTAACTTCCATACAATGACCATCATTCTTTGGATTCTGGATACTATTGCTAGGTAGTGCTCCTTGTTGACGCGGATTTGCATTTGCGAACCACTGGTTCAATTGCTGCTTCATCTTTCTAATAGACACTGTTTATGACTCAACTTTCAGAGTGATACCTAATGAATCAACACGCATTTCTTTCACATTGTCATCTATTGAGTCAAACATTTTCATCATCTTGTTCATCATATCTTCAATGTGACCCATACTCGATCCAACATCTATGATCCAAGGTGTAACATTGAGTCCACATTTTTCACTCATAATGACATTCCCATTCCGGTTATAGTTGTTGTCACGATTAAAGTTCCCATCACGGACATAGTGCCCTTCACAATTATAGTTATCGTAGTTCCGACCTTGATTTCCTTGACCTTTGCGCCAATTATCTGAATTTGATGCTTGGGCGTTGGTCCGGAAACCCCCCGTCTGATCATTCACAAGATTTGCGTCCTCCTCATAATTGTACTCATCAGCAGGTGGTGCTTTATTCTGGTAGTTCACTGTATTTACTTTCTCTGCACTTCTGCTCACATGTTTCAAAACCAAGCCAACCTTTGTTCTCAATTGGGCCATTTCTTCATGAATATTATCATTGAACTGATTTGGTGCGGCTTGTACAGCAAATGTATTCCTTCCAGTATTTGAGTTTCTAGTGCTCCATGCCTTGTTATTCTTAGAGATCTTTCCAATTTTTTTGGAAATCTCATGAAATGTGATTGCTCCGTAAGATCCTCCAGCAATAGTATATAACACCGCTTTCTCATTATCATCTTTCCCTCTGTAAAAATACTCTTCAGTGACTCCTCATCTATGTGGTGGTTAAGCACACTCCCCATAAACCCAATGAATCTATCCCAAGAGATACTCACCGACTCTCCATGAAATGCTACAAAGTTATTGTGTTTATCCTTGAGATTCAAGTTCTTGGACGCCGGAAAATACTTCTCCATGAATACTCTGTGTAACCCATCCCAAGTGGTGATTAAGTTATATAGCAATTCAGACAGCCATATAGTAGCATCAATTGTCAACAAAAGTGGAAACACTCTTAAGCCGATTGCATCCATGTATAAATCTGGTTGCCCACACTACTCATGTAGACACTCTTCACTTTGCTCATGTGAGCATATGGATCCTCCAAAGGTAACCCAGCTAACAACCCTCTAGATGTAAGCATTTGCATCAAATTGCTGGTCACCACAAAATTATGTCGACAAGGTAGTGGAGGAACAACTATAGCACCAGCCGATCCCACAACATTATAATCAACCCTGTAGTTTTCACAGACATCCAGTGCTGGCTGATTTGCACTCCTTCAGCAATTTCAACTTGCGGGTTTCCATGAACATGTCTAGACACTTCCAAGACTCTAGGAGGTTGCAATCAAGCTACATCCCTTTTACCCGCTCCGATTGGATCATTATGTACCTCAAGATTCAGACCTCTTTCAGCCATTCTTCTCAAAGTTCTTCGTAATTCAGGATCGTAAGGAGTCAGGGAATTGCCTTAACTCCGTGTACTTGGCATACACTAAATATAAGACTTGTAAAAAATAAAAACAAAACAAAACGTAAATCAGGAAATAAGTTACTAAGGTTCAATAATGAAATTAGTCTAATCTAAAAGCCTTATTCCCCGGTAGTGGCGCCAAAATTTGATACGCCCAAATTACACCTCATTAAAGAAGTATAAGCAGTCGTTGTCAAATAAAGAACCTAACTTGAGGTTAGGGTCGATTCCATGAGGGATATGGTCTAGACTTAGGCTAATTTATGGTTAATTATACTTTAGTTAGATTATTTCCGTAAAAAGAGGTATTTGTAAACAAAGTAATTGTTGATTGATTTGTGGTAACAAGTAACAAATAAGAAAATTCACAGTTTGTAATATCAAAGTGAGATGAAACTAGTATGTGTTCCTCACTCTTAACGCACTAATCTTAATAATAATAACTCTTTCCTAGTATGAAAAAACAAGGTTGGTAAGTTAGGTATCTCCTAAGTGATTGATCGTCCAAGTAGGAAATTTCACCACGCAACTTGATCGGTCTACAAGTGTATGCTTTACTAACCCTTACCCTTAACCCCATATTAGCCCTCGCGGTAGGTGGGTCATTCTATAAGATACAGGATTATCACATCTAAATCTTTGTTGTTCAACCCTTTCTCATTCATTACTTCCTTGATTGGGCAAGTAGGAATGAAGTGAGTTCTAACATTGCACACTGTTAAAAAACATTCAAAACGAAAATATTTACAATACATGCATAAACACTATTTTAGAATTACTTAATTATTAGTCATACATTGTTAATTACTCATGGTTCCCACAACCCTAGTTGTGGATTTAGTTATTCAGGCTTGAGTTATCACACATTCAAAATAGAGTAAGTAATAACTAATAAGAATCATGAACTTAAAAGTTGAATAAACGGAAGCCAAAATCTTGAATTGAAAATCAAACGCAAATTTCATAAACAAAGCTTCAAGAATTAATTGTTGAAAGTGTTCACAAAATAATTCCCAAAGTCAAAAACAAAGTCAACAAAAAGGTCTAACCACCCAACACCAAAAACTAAAACTAGTATTTATAGAAACTAAATCCTAAACCAAGTAGGAATAAAAAGTTTGGAAATTCTGATTTCGACTGTATCAACGACGACTGACCACCCACAGTCTGTTGATGAAACAACGGTCCATGGGTTCCACCGTTGCTCATCACTTGTCCAAAATTGTGTGAACACTAGCGACGATCACGCCCTACGGCCTGTAGGTCTACGCACAGTCTGTCATGTTCAACCGTTGTTTAAGTACTAGAACTCATCTTCTCTAAATTCATCGTCGACCCATCAACAACAGTCTGTCATTAGACTCACGGCTCGTTAGTAGCGTCTGTGGTTCCACCCTTAGTGAGACTTTCTTGAACTCTCAATCCACGCTTCCACCTACGGATCATCAACTTAACGATGGCTCGTAGGTGGGCTCGTCTGTTGCCAAATTCCTGTTACTTTAGTCTTTTTCAACACTAACTGTTTCAAGCCTATTTCCTGCAAAATTAGATCAAAATACCATCAGATCTAGTAATAAAATGCATAAGACTCATGCAAAACTCCAAGTTTAATGCATCAAAAATAACATAAATGAAACAGACCCAAAAAAATTAGCTAAGACTCAGAACATTATTCGTTGTAACTAAGATTTTACTGAGGAATTTAAATTTTTTTAGGTGTCAAGGTCACTAGATGTAGCACCTCGAGTTCCAAAAAGAACTAAAGAGAAATTCATTCAAGTAATCTGTAATATCTTTTAAGTTTTGGGTAAACTTCAAACAACCATAACTTTTAGTACATAATGAGTTAGGTGGCCAATGAGGTATCAAATTGAAAATCTTTGAGTCCTCTTTCCAACGTCACTAATTTTGCTAAAATCCGAGTTCGGTAAGGGAGATATGACCATTTAAGTGCAACCTCTCTTGATAGGGCCATTTCACCTGAACTAAAGAGGGGTATTTTAGTCTTTTCCTTACCCCCACTTAGTCTAAGCGTGAATTACACCCAATTTAGGTTCTAAACCGATTAGAATCAGCTTCATTCACCTCTAAAACGTTTATTCTTTTAGAGAGAAGATTCAAGAGGAGAAAAAGTTCAAGGTTCCAAGCGTTCATCCAAGATTTCTCCAAGAACCAAGTTTGTTAAGGTATGTAAGTTCTCATAGTGTTGGGTTTGTTCACCACACATCAATCATGTGATTTGTATCAGTAAATTCATTCATGAGGTTGAATGATTTGAGTTCTTGAAGAGTTCTTGAGATTTTAACTTCATTCCTTGTTAATGAAGTCTTGTTGAGTTCTTAAGGTGAGGATCTTGCAAATGAGTGTTTGTTTTGGTAGTTTTTGATTGAGGTTTCGATCTAAGTGTGTTTAGTATATGAGTCTAAGAGAATTTGGAGGAAAGCATTCGAATCTAGATGAGGTAGGGCTGGAAAATTGAAAAGAAAATTTGTCGAAATGATATGGGGAGAGGGTGGCGCGACACGCCCCAGATGCGCCAAGGGGGTTGGTGTGGCGCGCCTGCAGTACACCAGGGAAGGGGTTCTAAAGTTTAGGGGATGGCGCCCCGTGCCACTCAGTGCGCCAGGGTCGCCAGGTCCCTTACTCTTCCACCCTTCTTTCAGTTTGAGACCTATTAAACCAAGTCATCGATCACTTCTTGATTTTTTTCTATCCAAACTACATCTAATCATCGATAAATTCTATATATCATATTCATGATCCTTGAATTCATAATTCAAATCCGAGGTACAGTTGAGAGTAAAGTTTGAGAAAGTCCCTTTGAGTCTTTTCGAGGAGTCTTCTACAACTACTTATAATCATTTCAAGACTCGAGTAAATGAGTATGAGAACGAGGAGAGTGTATTCATAATCCTACATTATTATTGATATCCTTGAGTCTAGTCGTTCATGCCCACAAATTTCGTATGAACTCCATAAATTGAGTATCTTTAAGAGGAGAAGTATCTCTGAGTTCTAAGTTCTTGAGTATTGAGTTCCTAATCCTTTTTTATTTTATATCTCATAATTATGGATTACCATATGTTATACATGGAGGATATTGGGTTGAGTTGTTCATGCCCATAATTCATGAACCCTATGAGTCGAGCATTTTTGAGATGAGCAGTATCATTGAGTCCTTGAGTTTCGAGTATTGAGTTCTATATATGGTTATTGAAAACCTTGAATTGAGTCGTTCACGTCCATAATTCGGCATGAACCCTATTTTGTGAAGCCTTTTACAATTATTTATAATTTGTTTTAAGACTTGAGTAAATGAGGAAGAGGAGAGTTGAGTTTCATTTTTCAAAATGAATTTATGGGAACTAAGTATTCCCAAGAGTAATGTTTTTACATTTAAAATGAGAGGAAACTTTGATTTACAAATGAGTTCATGAGGATTTTTAGCACTATCTCTTTTAAGAGAACTTTTTTAGTAATATTCTCAAAGTATGAGGATGAGGAAATGTTTTTAAACATATGAGCATGAGTTATATTATTGGGAGTAGTATTGAGCACTGATATGGAAACGAGTTCAGACAACTCAAAGTCTTCAAAACCCATGTATGCCAACATGGGTAAATGGTCATACTTTTTAGATGATTCTCTATTGCTTCTTATGCATAGCTTATTTGATCCACTTAGTTGAGGATGTCTTATACTCTGGCAAGGTATAGGATTGTTCTAGCAGCGTGGGCGAGACGTTGTATCATCACATAGCTCATAGTGATGGTGGTCGGTTAGAAAATCTCCCAAATAAGAGTTATTATTATATTTTTACATACAATTGAATTATTATTGTATCTTTACATACAATTGAGTTATTATCAACTGCTTTGGAAACTTTCCATATATTGCATATTTTTGTTGTTTTATCCTTGAGTTGAGTATCCTTTCCTTGAGTGGAGTTTGAGTTGAGTTGAGTGAGTTTGAGGAGAGGTAAGTATGTTTCTTTTCTATCAGTTCAAGCTTATGTTTATGCTTTAGAATTCCTCTTACATGCTCGTACATTCCATGTATTGACGCCATTTGGCATGGATCTTTTATAATGCAGATACATGTATTCAGGGTCATCACTAGACGCTTTGTTGATACCACTTGCAGTTCCAATTAGCTTTGGTGAGCCTCCTTGCTTCCGGAGGCTTCCATTTTTCTCTCTCAGTTGTTAGGATGTCATGGGTCTTCTCCCAATAATCCTTTTGTAATAGTAGAGGTTTCATAGATAGTTTAAAGGTCGAGGAGTCTATCATTATCTCCTTTGTTGTTGTAATGTTTTGAGTCCATGAGGCATTTAAATAATACTTGTTAAATTATTTTTTAGATGATTATTGGAGTTGAGTTCAAATTAAGTTTTTTAAAGTTATTGGTTCATCATGAGTTTTCATTTATTGTTGAGTAAGTCTTCCACTGTGTAATGAGCTAGACGAAGGGTTCACTTGGGAACCAGCAATGTTTTCGAGTGCTAGTTACGTCCAGGGTGTAGACTCGGGGCATGAAAAACTTGGTATCAGAGAACAGAGTTCAAGTGTCCTAGGGTATCTATGAAGTCGTGGCAGTTGGGTCTTGTTTATGGTTGTGAGGGCTCCACTTATATCAACGAGGGACTATAGGCATTTAAGAAAAGTTTCCCTTCTTTCATACTCCTAATCATTCAATAGAACTATGTCGTAAGGAGCTTATTCAAACTCATGCGTTTCTTAGACTCATTTGACCACCCCGCATACTAGAGGTGGTTGAAAAGCAAAGCCAATTCTTTATCGATGAGTTGCTCTTAGAAAATATTTTGAGGAAGTCATGATAATGTAGAGGGGCTTGAGAGGAGCCTATGAGTGAGTTAAATATTAAGTTCAAAATAATGCACTCATATTCATATGAATCGTGCGTTTGAGATAAAAATGAGTTCTACTCTCTTCTCTAAACCTTATTTCAATTGAGTTCCTTATGAGGAAGCGTGTTGTAGAGCTTGGGTAATATTTTCACCCTAAAAGGTAGCATGAGTTACGAGATTATGAGCAGTAGTAGTAACGAGTTCCCTTAAGTTAGAGAAAAGCATACAAAGGTGTAGAAATCTATGAAAGGGAGACAGTGATGGGGCAGATTATGTTATTGCAATCATCCACCCAGTCAGTTATAAGTGATGAGTTCCTTTATGAGTAGAAAAAGGAATAATAATGTTGTTGAGAGTTCTTGATAGAAGGAAGAGGAATAGTTACTAGTCAGGATGAGTTAGAGTATATTTTTAACCAGAATAGAGTTGATGTCGGTGTGCAATCGTGTTAGAGGAGACTAAATACATGTGGTGAATAAGAGAGCAGAGTATTCATGAGGTGATAGACCCAAGCTAGGCTTATGATTTTTTTGAAAAGAGAACCCCAAGGTATTCATAGGATGATAAAACTATGTGAGAGATAATGTGCAGTAAGTGAGTAAATAGTACTTAAGTTGTGATATGGAAGGAGAAGGTAATTTTTAGGTAGGTAGACGGAGAGCTAAATACTTTCTACATGTCATGAGATCTTAGTGGGTGAGTGTTTCTTGACTTTTTCTAGTGGTCTCAAGTAGTATAAGGTGTGAGCAATCATAATGATATCAGTGTTGAGTAATGGACACTAAGCTTGAAATAGAGATGAGTATCGTGATCAAAAGATGGCAACATGAGGGTGATGTTGTTAGTTTTGAAATCTGATCTAGTAGGTTTGACCTGAAATAGGAGAGGAGATCAAAGTGGTACCTTGCAATGAAAATGTGGTATTATGACCCATAGAGGAGAGAAATGAAGGTAGAGCAGTAAGAGGTATACTCGTGATGGTATGTGGCCAGACGAGGTCCCAATTGAGGTTGTGATTTTTTTTATGTGTGTCTAGTTTGTATAATTGAGCTGCCAATATGGGATAGACCGGTGCAAGTGTAATTTTCCTCAAGATTTAGATGAAGCAGCCTTAGGAGCCAATGAGAAGTGGTCGAGAGAAATATCTTAGAAAGAAGTATTAGTACCTGCTTATGGAGAGTTCGGTAGTCATGAGATAAAATTTTCCCGAGTGTTAGAGTAAAGGGGTATGTAGACCCATTTAGAGATGATGGAATAAGTCCATAGCTTTTAAGTGCCATCTTCAGACCTAAGGGGTGATGATAAGATGAGAAATCAAGTCAAGTGTTGAGAATAAGATAGTAATGGGTTCAAAAGAGTATGGGAGATACCTTTTCAGAGATCCTTTTAGTAGTGGAGTGATGTTAGAAGGAGAAGGTAAATGATCTTATCGTGATAATGATGGTGTGATAATTCCATCTAAGGTTATAAATTAGGAGGAAGAGGAGGATGAAGTTTTACTATGGGAAATAGTTAAATGAGAGCCCTTCGTTGGTTCCGAGTAGTAATGCGGGAAATTCTAGTTGGTATGGCAGAGATGATGAGAGAATGAGAACTTCTTAAGGAGATGGTTAGTAGGAGTCCATGGAATTGTTAGAGTACTAAGCTTGAATGTGGTGTTGTTAAACATTAGGTAGTTCTTGATATGAGCCCAATGTTGATTAATATGGTGGTAAAGAGTAATATTCTTGGGATGAGATTCCCTATCGAGGTATAGAACCCAAACCTTAGGATTTTGGTTTAATCTTGAATATAGTAAGAGCATACCAAAAACTCAGACCTTGGTAAGAGTAGTCATGTACCCTTGCGGGAGCTATGAGTTACAGCCAATGAGGTATGGTAATAAGAAAGAAAAGCATAGTTGAGGAGTGTTGCCAAGCTTAATAGGTAGCATTCATATTACCCCAGGCATTGTATTCCTATTCTTACTTCGTGCCCAGACTTCCTTTGTTTCAGATAAGGTAACTTCAGAGAGAGCGTGATTATGTTCACAACAACATTGTTCTTTACTTAGGTGCTACAGGAAGTCCCAACTCTTGGTATGAATCATTTCAACCTATGTTAGTAGGCAAGTTCATGAGTCGGAAGAGATAGTAAAAGTATCCACAATTCACTCTCAATCCAGCCGTCATTCGAGGACGAATGATCCCAAAGGGGAGATATTGTAACACCCCAAAACTTTTTGAGCTAAGACTCTAACCATTCTTCGTTGTAAGTAAGATTCAACCGACGAAGTTAAATTTTTTTAGGTGTCAAGGTTGCTAGAAGTAGCACCTCGAGTTCCAAAAAGAACTAAAGAGAAATAAATTCAAGTCATCTGAAAAATCTTTAAAGTTTTTGGTCAACTTCAAACGACCATAACTTTTAGCACATAATGAGTTAGGTGGCCCATGAGGTATCAAATCGAATATCTTTGAGTCCTCTTTCCAACGTTACCAAGTTTTCTAAAATCCGAGTTTGGATGAGGGAGATATGATTGTTTCAGTGCAGCCTTTCCAGATAGGGCCTATTCACCCGAACTAAGGAGGGGTATTTTAGTATTTTTCCTTACCCCCACTTAGTCTAAGCATGAATTACATCCAATTTAGGGTCTAAACTGATTAGAATTAGTTTCATTCTCCCCAAAAACGTGGGCTTTAGAGAGAATATTCAAGAGGAGAAAAAGTTCAAGGTTGCAAGTGTTCATCCAAGATTTCGCCAAGAACCTAGTTCTTTGAGGTATGTAAGTTCTCATGGTGTTGGGTTCGTTCACCCGCACATCAATCATGTGATTTTTATCCATAATTTTGTTCTTGAGGTTGAATGATTTGAGTTCTTGAAGACTTTTTGAGGTTTTAGCTTCATTCCTTGTTAATGAAGTCATGTTAAATTCTTGAGGTGAGGATCTTGCGAATGAGTGATTGTTTTGGTAGATTTTGATTGGGGTTTTGATATGTGTTTTTAGTATATGAATCTAAGAGAATTTAGAGGAAATCATTCGAATCTAGATGAGGTAAGGCTGGAAAATTGAAAAGAAAATTCATCGAAATGATCTGGGGAGAGGGTGGTACGGCGCGCCCCAGATGCGCCAAGGGGGCTGGCGTGGGGCGCCTGCACTGTGCCAGGGAAGGGGTTCTGAATTTTAGGGGCTGGCGCCCGTGCCACTCAGTGTATCAGGGTCGCCAGGTCCCTTACTTTTCCGCCCTTCTTTCCGTTTGAGTCCTATTAAACCATGTCATCGATCACTTCTTGATTTTTTCTATCCAAACTACATCTAATCATCAAGAAATCCTATGTCACGACCCGGGAGCACCCCCTAGTCGTAACCGGCGTACTCGACCTCGAAGAGGTCTAATACAAGCCTCTTAGCATTCATTCATCACATAGACACCAAAACCATAAGGAATTAAAAACTTTCTTCACACACGAAGATACTTTCAATAAATAGCAAGCGGAAGACTTTCTAGACTTTATGCAATATGTCTTAAAACCATCTAATACTTGAATATAACATTGGGACCAAGCCCATTCAAAACTTAAGCAAATACTAGAGAGACATAAAAAAAAGAACATGTTGGTTATTGCCCTCGAATCTATGAGGACTCACCAAGTCTTCATCTTCAACTC
>JAJOOE010033643.1:0-17722 GCA_036250405.1 Solanum raphanifolium
AATGGTATATAGGAAATAACATATGCCCTTTGGAAAAATGGTCCAACACTTAGAAAAAAAAATGAGGCGGGTGAACAGTAAAAACGCTCACTGGAAATTGCCTTTCCTGCCGGACAGATTTTACGAAAATGGGCATAACTTCTTCGTCCGAACTCCGAATGAGGTGAAACGAAGTGCGTTAGGTATCTAACTCAAAGGGCTTTCCATGGATATGTTATTGGCCACCCAATAATTTGTGTGCTAGGAGATATGACCTCCAAAGTAGACCCTCGAAAAAAGTTTCACTTGGAAATTTCAGATTTTGATACGGTTCCTCTAAAATTTGGGTTAGATCCATCCCCCACTCAATTTGACCCCCTAAACAAGAATATGAAGTCGGATCTTCGAAAAAGAAAATGGATTTTTTTTTATACAGCTAAACAAGTTCTCGGTAACTTCCGAAGCACATTTTTAAGAACTTTTTGGGTCATTTCAGAGACCTCATGGGATCTCTTTTCTGCATTTTATTTTTTAGAAATGCAGTAAAGAGACCTCATGAGGTCTCTTTTCTGCAGTTTAGTTTTTAGAAATGCAGTAAAGAGATTTCACGAGGTCTCTATAAGCAACCTCATAAGGTCTCTATTCAGAAATTTAATTAAATTTAATAAACTGTATGGATCTCACGAGGTCTCCTTTTTTAAATACAAAATAAAAATAAATAATATAATAGTGACCTCATGACGCCACCTTTATTAAAAATAAAACAAAAGTAAATTATGAAATTGTGACCTAATCAGGTCTCTTTTTAAAAAAAATTAGAAACATTTATTGGTGACCTCGTGATGTCTCTGTTCGGCGACCACATGAGGTCTCTACAAAAGAGTCACCTACATTATAGAGACCTACCATTGAGGTCTTTTTTAGGTCTATTTTTTCAGAAAAGAGACCCCATGAGGTCTCTTTTTTAAGTCTCTTTATACAGTTTTTTTTGTAGTGGTTGTCACGACAAGATAATCCTATGAACAATATCAAATGGTAGCTTATGGAGTGTTAACATAGGTTGGTATCACTATGTAAAATAATTGAGTTATAGAGGTAGACGAACTTGATGCATTCATGTAAAATAGCCGAGTTTCTTCTCTTCCAATACGGCGACGGATATTACTTTGAAGGAACAGGTTAGTCCAACCCTGTGCCTCTATAAGATTTAGAAGATTACATATCTTAGGACCCCCAAATCCAGTAATAACCCTACCATGGAGAAAAGTGTTTTGCTTAAAGTGTACTAACCCAGAATTCATGACATCTAGGGTATCCTCAATATCACCACTTAACTCAACACCAAATTCATCACTCTTCATTTCCCTTGGTGATTCACCCCCCAAAGATTTAGAAGTAGAAAAAACACTCTCATGACTACCAGAGTCAGTAGACTCATCGATTAAATCGGTGTGGATAGTACCTTTGCAAAGAGTAGGTCTAGAAGCCCATTTTATAGTATGACTAGAGGAAACCAGACCTTTACCCTTCTTAGCCCATGCTAACTCATCAGGTTCATCAGGTATTTTTATAGGGTCAGTGAGAGGGATAAACAGGGTTTTTGAGGACGTAAATTTGTTGGTTTAAAAGGTGAGGAGACCTTTATCAAGAGCTCTTTTGACCCAGTGGATAATAGAACAGGGATAACCATAAACAACGTAGTAGGAAGAGTCTCCTGATGTTCATGTGTTGGCACCACCACAAGCTTGCTAGTATCCTTCTGTAATATTGACCTTATTCGTTTAGGGACCAAATGTCAATGCGCATAAAATCCTTAGAACTTATATTAAATTCATGAGATTGTGCTAATACAGAGTAAGATTCTCCCTTACTAGATCCACCAATTTTGAGCCTGGCAGGTGAACCAGGTTCAGTCGTAGGGTCCTAGTGTATTCCCCCTTAGTAGGTGCATCCTTCTAAACTCCCTCAACTTTCAGGAGAACCGTAGATCCCCTTGATACGGAGTTGTACTGTGTGGAATAATATCGAGATTATATATACTAGTGGAATCCACAATCACAATTTCAAGCAGAATAGATGTGCAAACCTGTTCCTCGAACAGTACAATTGTCAAAAGTTGCTGAGAGGAAGGACAAAGTAAGCATATTGTATTAGTGATGGGTTTGGGGGAGAGGGTGAGGAATCTATATATGATGGAGTTTTTATGGTAAGAGGAGTGTGGTGGTTTAATTTACTAGAAGAGGGTGTGAGATTGTAGTTAGGGGTATGTGTATTTAGTGGTGGTGGAAGCCGGATTGGTGGGTTATACGAGAAGTCCAAGAATGTGAAGAGTTTCACTTGGAATAACATTGTAGTAGGCTTCCATAATGATGTGATAGTTATCAACTTTTTGAAAATGACTGTGAGGTATTTGAGTATGATGGTTACAATTTTTATAGTGACACGTGGAAGGGACAAGTTATTGGTTATTGTTTTTGAATTTATGCATTTTGCATAAAGAGTGAAATACATACCTGTATTTTAGGACCTGCCATGTCACACCCCGAGGCTACTCCCTGGATGCGTACATGGGACCTAGGATCACGAATGACCCCAAGCTAACCCTGCTGGCATATCATAAGCATACTTAACGATTAACTGAAACAATAAATACTATGCAGAAGCTAAATCATGTGAAAAACTAAAATGATGGGGAATACTCATATACTAAATCTGAATATAAGAAAACTGAGAGTTTGAATAAAAATGAGAAGTCAAACTCTAATACTAAAGCTGAAACTAACTATGTCTGAAATAAAGCCTCTATTGACTAGAAATGCTGGGACATGCCCCAGCTAAATCTAGCAAAACTGAAACTAAAGCTAAAATCAATAAAGATAATCATATCACTAGTCCTCGAAGAATGAGGACTCACCACTCATGCTGCTGAACTGAAAATTGGGAACCGATCTATGCGTGATTTGACTGCTGAGGACCTGAACCTATATCACGAGAAGATGCAACGTAGAGTATGTGTCAATACTTGAAAGGTACTAAGCATGTAGGATAGAATAAAGTTGAATAATAACATAACTGAACAAGCTACAAAGCAATGATATAATCTGAACATGATAAGGATACTGAAAAATACTGAACATGACTAACTAAACGCAATGACCAAGTTTATAACATGCTGAAACTAAAATCTGAACTAAAACTGATAACATGGTCAATGCAAGAGAATTTGACTGTAAGGGAGCTACTAATAACCGACATAAAACCACATGAGCTAAATGTGGAGTCCGATGTATACACCCCATCGAGAGGACCCAATATACCCTGCCAGAGGTTTAGAGGCATACTGGCATGATCAATAAAGATGCCGACAGAAGGGACGTACAATCTACGGGGCACGTAGTTCTGGGACTTGTGGGTGAGTGACCCTAGTCTACTCGGTATTAAGCTTCTCCCAATTGATTAAGTAATTTAACACTTTATGATTGAAATGTTGTAATACTGGATAACTCAAAATATTGTAATGCAAACTAAGAATGCAACATTAATATACTGATAATGATGCATTCGAAGACTGAAGCATGCTTATATATATATATATATATCTGAATTTAACTGACCTAACATGTGTATTTCATGAACTAAAAGAACTACATATCTAGGGTTCTGAGTTTATGCATGAATCAGGGCAAAAACGACACTACAACATGATAATATGATTTGGTTCATTCAAACAGCTAAAACCCAATAATTTCTACCAATCAAGAAACCCTTAGTGCAAGTAATATAAAAGGGATCAAGATTTTGACTGAAATATAGGGACCCAATGGGTGAAAGGAACCCATTAGTGCAATCCCGCATACTTGGTGAATAAATTCACTGAGAAATCATTCCATTTCGGGACTGGAACTGATGGGACCTTGTTGCATTTTAGGAAGGGTTTGGTTGCCTCTTTCTCTTCTTTATGTTCTAAGTTTCTATGTTTTGGTGAATGATCTGACTTAGGTAAGTTCTAGTTATGTTTCTAGGCCAAAAACTTACCAAAACCACATAGTTTAGGGGTCCAACACATAAGGGAAAGACCAAAAGACCCCTGACTTAACTGTTGTCGGGGTCACTAATGGATGGGAACGACGGATCGTCGATCGACTGACAGTCTGTGCTGGTCAACCAGCAGTCATGACTGGAGGCTAGAAATATGGGGTCTGATCCACGGTCCGTGGTCTAACATACGGCCCGTGGGTCCAACCGTAGGTTGACCCTTAGACAAAATTTTGGGCTAAGTCTGGGGAGGTTGCAGATGCGAACCACGGACCACCAGTACGGGTTGTGGGTCACTCTACGATCCGTGGGTGGTAACCGTGGGTTGCACCTGCAACTTCTGGAATTCTGTATTTGAGGTCTGTTTTTAGATACGGGGTGTTACATGCCAGATCCCATCTTTCGATCTTTATGCGTTCTTTCACGTGAAAAAAAGTTTAAAATGATGTCGAATGTCAATGTGTTTTATTCTTCTAAGTTTAACTGGGATTTTGGTTATGTTTATTGCACTAGTATTGTCACAAAAAATTGGAGCACACCTAGTGTTCAACCCAAAGTCTTTGAGTTGTTGTTTGATCCATAGAAGTTGAGCACAACATGGTGCAACAATATATTCAGCTTCGACGGTAGATAAAGCTACAAAATTTTGTTTCTTTGTTTCCCAAGAGATCAAACATGACCCTAAGAATTGAGCCATACATGTAATACTCTTCCTATCAACTAAGTTTCCTGCATAGTTTGCATCAACATATACTACTAGTTCAAAATTGCTTCCTTTTGGTTACTAGAGTCCCAAATTCTTGGTTCCTTTTAGGTAGCGTAGAATCCTTTTAACAACTTGTAAATGAGGTTCCTTAGGATTAGCTTGAAATCAAGAACATGACCCCACACTAAACACAATATATGTCCTGCTTGCTATAAGATACATAAGTGACCCAATCATTCCTCTATAGAGCTTCTAATCGACGATTGAACCTATTCCCTCTAGATCTAACTTGGTAGCTGTGGTAATTAGGGTATTGATTGTTTTTGCATCCTCCATTTTGAACCTTATGAGCAGTTATTTGGCATACTTATGTTGGTGAATTAGGGTACCTGAGGATGTTTCCTTGATTTGAAGTCTTGGGGAATAGTTTAGCTCTCCAATCATGTTCATTTCAAACTCATTGCTCATTAGAAATGCAAATTAATTTGTGAGGGGTTTATTTGTGGCTCCCAAGATGAATTCGTCCACGTATACCTGTATGATTAGCAAGTCCTTTCCTTTATTCTTGAGAAAAAGAGTGTTGTCAGTTTTGCCTCTTGTGTACCCATGACTTAAGGTAAATCTTTTACAATCTATCTTACCTTCTCCAATGAGCTCGTTTTAACCCATAAAGAGATTTGTCAAGCTTATAGACATGTTCAAGATAGTCATTATTTTCAACTATAGGTGGTTGTTTAACATCCATCTGATAGAATGTGAATTCCATGTGGACAAAAAATGTTATAAGTAGTCTTATTGCCTCTAATATTGCAAATGGAGCAAAAGTTTCATCATAATTAATGCCCTCTTCTTGATTGTAACCTTGGACCACCATTCTTGTTTTTTTTTCTTGTTATGGTACCAAGTTCATCCAACTTGTTTCTGAACAACCACGTAGTTCCAATAATGGTTTTGTTTGGGGGTCTTGGCACTGGGTGCTAGACTTTACTTCTTTCAAATTGATTCAATTCCTCCTCCAAATCTATAAACCAGTAAGCATTCTCTAAGGCCTCACTAATTTTCTTTGGTTCCATCATAGAAAGGAATACACTGAAAGCACAATGATTTTTAGTCATGATCTGGTGGTTATGCCGAATATAAGATTTGTGAGTATGCTATCTATTGGATGTGATCTTTGGTGCCGGTAGTCCTTTACTAACAACTCATGTTGTTCTGAGTCATGTTTATCAATCAGCCCTCTTTGATTTTGCTCAGATGTTTCTTTTGAGTTTTCTTCATTTTCACCAAAAGATAGAGCAGTGTTTATATCATCTACAAGTGAAGAACCTTGTTTGTTTACTTGTTCATGTTCATTCTCGGCATATAATCTTAATGGTTCAACCTGAAGACTTTGGTTAGATATAAGATTTGTTTCATCAAATACTACATGTACTCTCTCTTCTACACACATTAATCTTTTGCTTAGTACCTTAAAAGCTTTTCTATATGAAGAATATCCTAGAAAAATTTCTTCATCACTTCTAGCATCAAACTTTCCTAACAGATTATTTCCATTATTACGAATGAACCTTTTACACTTGAAGGTTCTTAGGTGAGATATGCTAGGTTTTTAGCCTTTTAGTAATTCATAGGGAGTTTTATATAGCATGGATCTAGACATACACCTATTTATAGTATATCATGCAGTATTCATGGCTTCAGCCCAAAATTGATTAGTTATGTTGCTAGAAATCATCATAGTTATAGGCATTTCTTGAAGGGTTCTGTTTTACCTTTTTTCCTATTCCATTTTGTTGAGGAGTCCTAGGAGCATAGAAATTGTGGTCAACCCCATGAGATTCATAATACTGAACAACATTAGAGTTCTCAAATTTAGTTCCATGGATCTAATAGCTACCACTTGTTTGTCAAGTTTCTTCTGAAGTTTTCTTATTAATGTATAGAAGGCTTCAAATGCATCATCATTTGAAGCAATAAAAAGTGTTCAAGTGTACCTTGTAAACATCTACTATACAAACACATAATTGTCCACCTCTATTTCTAACCCACCACATAGACCCATGTATACCAGTTCTAAGGATCTGATTGATCTTATAATCAATTTAGATTTAAAGGATGATTTTAGTTTTTTTCCTCGAGTACATGCTTCACAAAACCTTTTTTCTTTTAACTGAGTTTTAGGAAGTCCTATTACTAAATCTTTAGAAATAAGTTTGTTTACTTAATTGTACGTGACTAGGATGACCATGACATTTATGCCATAGTGAAGGGTCTCTGTCCATTACACTTAGACATATAAGATTTTCAGCAGTTACCTTTGTAGTATCTATAATATATACAATCTTATATCTTTTTCCTGTTGAGACAATTTCCTTTGTTTCGAGTTTTAATACTTCAACTCATATGGAAGAGGAAATTACCTTGTTTCCCTTATCACAAAGTTGTGATATGTTGAGCAAGTTGTGATTCAAGACTCCAACATGATACACATTTTCGATTGAGTGTTCACTAGTCTTATCTATTTTTCCAATGCCTTTAATCTGACCTTTTTGTCCACCGCCAAATGATACCATTCCAGGTTTTCTTTCTTCAAGTGAGAGGAATTTTGATTCATCTCCAGTCATGTGCCTTGAGCAAGTGTTGTCCATACACTAGTATTGCTTGCTTCCCTTCACCTTTTCCTGAAAAATTCTAGAGTTAGATTTTGGAACCCAAATTAACTTGGGTCCTTTATTTTGATCAAAATGGTGAGTTAGGTCCTTGTTTATCCAGTTAGGTAATTTTGTATTCTTTAGTACATACTTGTTCCTTTGGTATGTGTTAGTTTTAATATTTTCGGTAATATTGATTTTGGTTGTAGGACATGTGTTTCTAGAGTGACCCATGTCACCACAAAGTGTGCAGAATGCAGGATTCCCATTCATCGATTGATTATCAAAACATATTCTAGCTTTTATGTTACATGTGTTAGTTCCAAGAGGGGTTACAATAATGTAAAACTTAGTCCATTTATTTTCTTGTTCAAGCTAATATTTGATTCTAGCTAATTGAAGATTAATTCTCCTAGACTTTTCCTTTTCTAAGAATAATTCATTTTTAAGTCTTATGACATCTTGTTCACGCAGGGGTTGATCACTCTCCTTATCTTTTTCCTTACTAATGAAACTTAATTTTAAGATTTTATTTTTGAGGGAAAGGTTACAAGAATCAAGTTGATAAGTCCTTTCAGGAAGATCTTTGTTCTCTTCTTTAAACTCAGTATTGAGTTTTACAATATCAATGCGCTCAAACTTTAGACTAGTCATAGAAGCTACCAACTGATTCTTGTCGGTGTTCAGTTCTTGTATGGTACTTATGAGAGTGATCATTAAAGAGGATAATTTCTTCTCTGGTTTATCTTTGAGATCATAAATGTTTACCTTCTCTTCCTCAGTTTCGGAATCATATTCAGGTTCTGAATCTTCTATGGCCGTAAGTTTAATGCCATCATTCTCCTCAGAGTTGTATGTGCTTGTTCCTAACTAGCATACATAGCTTGATTATTTTCCTTTTCATTATTTTTCCTTTTGTTTCCCTATTTTCTTTTCTCCTTCTCTACCCTTCATTTTCTCCACTCAAACTTTCCACATAGGACAGTCCTTGACTTGATGTTCGGTTTCACAACATTTATAGCATCCTCCATTCTGACCCTTTTTTGTGCTATTCTTCTTGGTAGGAGAAGGTTTATTTCTATAGTTCATGCCTTTCTTGAAGAGTTTCTTGAAATTTCTGCTTATCAAGGCTATATCATCATCATCTAGATAAGATTAATCTTTCTCATCAGTTGCCTTGAGAGCAAGTCTCTTATCTTTATTTCCTTCACTTCTTTTGGCACTTTCGACATTCATCTCATATGTTTTTAGAGTTCCTACAAGCTCATCTAAGAACATATTTATTAAGTCTTTGGCCTCTATTATTGCAGTAATTGTGATTTCCATGATTTGGGTAGAGTTCGAAGAACCTTATCTACATGTTCCTCTGTAGTGAATATTTTTCCTTAGGACATTAATTGGTTGACCACTCTGGTGAATCTAGTGATCATATCCTGAAGTTACTCTCCATTTTTCATCTTGAAGGACTCATATTCAATACATAGTCTAGCGATTCTGAACTTTTGAACATGGATAGTACCTTCATGTGCATTTAGAAGTGTATCCCATATTTGTTTAGCAATGGTACATCCAGAGATGTGGTCGAACTTGTAAGGTCTGAGTCCACATACGAGAATGCATTAAGCCTTGTTATTCTTTCCTAGCATCTTGTAGTCATCTTCTCCTTATTGAGCCTTAGGTTTAGGAATGTTCTTTCCTTCACTGTCCTTGATTGTAGGTATTAAAGATCCATCAGTAACTCTCATCCATAGTTCATAGTCTTCAGCTTGAATTATGTATTCCATTCTTTCCTTCCACTAAGAGTAATATTGCCCATTAAATAAGGGTGGCATGTTTATGTGTTGTGCTTGACCGTGTCCAAAAGGAGGTGAAGAATTCATAGTGATCTTACCTTGACTTATTAGATATTTGATTAAGATAACTTGCTCTGAGGACAATTGTTGGAATTATGACCTCTGTAATTCTTCCAGGGATCATGAATGCGTTATCTAATCCTTAGAATGTTTAGTAGTTCAAAATAAGTACGTTTGTAATTGCCCATCAATTTCACTTTCAAACTTTTATTAACTCAATAAAACTTCAAACTAAAAATAATTACAAACCAATGTAACCTAAGGAATTATAAAATCTAATTCCTAGACTCAGAACACAAACCCCCAGGTTCATGTTCTCTCAAATCTTCAAGTTTCCCCCAACTCAAAGATCCAAAAACACTAAATTTCACAACAAATAAATTACGGCAAGTTTAACAAAAGACTCAAACTAAAAATAATAGAATTCTTCAATTATGTTCTTCGCAGCACTTCAACAAAACTTCAATTTGTAATCTCTCACAATAAGACTATGTTTTACTCGTATTGCTCTATGTAAGTGCACAACCTTCTTTGGAGAAAACCTTGCTCTATTTATAGAACAAGAGTCCCTTCCTACTTCAACTCTACTTCAGCAAACTTGTAGTGATTCCTTTTCCTTGTGAGACTTGGAATACTTGTAGTGGTTCCTTTTCCTCATGGGACTTGGAGTACTGTACTATTTTCACTGCCTCAACATTATTATTTCTCTCTATTTCCAGTCGAGATTTGCTCTTCTGTGATCATATTTGAAGAACTCGTTTCTTGCACCTATCACTCGTCAAAACCTATCTCTATCTAACAATATGAATTAAGATCTAGATGTACGAATTTGAATGTTCATCTGAATATTAAGATAGTCTATGGATCTGAACACATGATTAAATTTGTTTGTTTTCAATAGCTAAATGTGCATATGAAATTACACTATATCAATAAAATATTAAAAAATTTCATTTAAGAAAAATAATTTTTTTTTGATAGAAAATAATATCCAAAAAAGCTATATTTTATATAAAACTTTTATTAACTAAAATACAAATAAAACTTATATATTAATATAAAAATATACCACAACAAGATAACATGAATTATTTAATGAATCAAGCTGATGTCCATCAAAATCTCCAAATAACTCGAAGGCTAAAGTTCGCTTTGTCAACTGTAATTTCCTGTGTGCAAGTAAGAGATTCTCTTTGTTCTTGGTCCCTTATAAGTTTTTAACCATTTTTTGGTATATTCACATATGTTTGAACTTGTAAACATGGATTAGTTGAAAAATAAAACCAATAAGTAGTGGGGAAATACTTATTTTTCATTAGATTGATTACATATATAGAGGCAACCTTTTGCTCAAACTATTTACTTTAGTCATCAATGAGTTTGCAAAGAGAAATTTATATTGAATTCACAAATATTAGAGGTAAAGTTGTTTTCTTTAAAATCATAAATGGGATATCATAAAACACAGTAGCAGTTGAAGAGGAGAGAAAAAAATGATATGTGGTTGAGAAGAAAAGTAAGTGGCGTGAATAATAACGAGCCTCTGAACGGTGTTAAGATTCTATTATAGATCTAATTCGTCCAGATCTGTTTAGACCCATTAAGAGGTTTAATAGGAATGAAAACAAATGCACTTAATAGACAGAGTCTTAATCATTCAGATTTAAACCTTAAGAACAAATGCACTTAATGGGTTGATTTGAATGATTAAGATTCAGACCTCCATTAAGTGTAAACAAATGAGGCCATAACCATTTCATAGTTTTCGACTTGAAAGCTCTTTTAGCAGCAACATCTCTTGATTCTAATTACAGATTCTTCATCATTGAAAAATACCTGTTGATTCAACTTTTACCAGTGCTCTATTTGCTAGAGTTAACAGGATTCCGACATCGATTAATTGGATTAATCTGCCATTTTTTTTTTATTCTTATTTTTTTAGATGGCTCTTGGAGGTAACAGTCGTCCACCAGCTACACAACCTCCTACAAAAGCTTTTGCACAGTGGTAAGATCCTCCAAATGTTGGAAAGTATGATGAACTCTAGAGAATGATTATTATTCCTGATGGATTGGGGTAAGTATTCATGTAATCTTTTTAATAGTTCTATTAACAAGTTGAACCTTGTGTAAAATGAGAAGTGAATTATAGACTACTTTAGCTACATTATTATATTTTGATGTTTGATCATATTTAGAAGTAAGATCAGTCAAACTATTAATCTATTAGGTTATACAACCAATAATATAGTTTGCAAAACAATAAATATCATTTTCAGCAAACATGCTAGTTTCAAAATTATTTAAAAAAAGATACTAGTTTTTTCCTTCTATTCCTTTGTTTTCATTTTGCAATAGCTTCTCTATCATCACAACTTTAAATATACTGCAGGTTTTATCCTCCTATTCAATCTGCGAAGGGTATGGTTGAATCAATGTGTTCTTTTTTCACTAGCCATGGAGGTACTGGAAAGATATTCCATTGAACGTTAGAGAGAGAATGTTCGATGACTTCAAGGTAAAAATAAATAAATTATCTACTTGAAGTGTTTAATAACTCCTTGGTCTCAAACATGTTAATCAATCTAGCTACAGGACATATATATTTGTGATGTATATATTGTTGAAATAGAAACACTTCTTATATTTGACATTTATTCAATATAAATATTCAATTATACGCAGATGAACCGTGCATGGCCTCTCAAGCATGAGGCAAATATACGAGAATCTTTTTTTAGAAAATGTTCTCGTAGGTTGAGTGATTTGCTTTGGTATGCCCAAAAACATGATAAGAGGCCATCGTGGATTCATGAAGATAAATGGAAAAAACTGAATGAGTATTGGTCCTCTCCAGAGTTTAAGAAAAAATACATATTGGTAAAGGAAGCCCAAACATTTGTTCTACCCCGTTCTCCTCAGCCTTCCGATAAGGAGGAGTAAGGTACTTCTAAATTAGCTTAAATTGAGATTTAAAATTAGGAAATGTCATCATTTTATGTTTTATAGTTGAATGGGCCTAATGCTTAAGAGTTGAAAACTATGCAATTCATGTGTAAGAGTTTGTCCTTTCTTAAGAGCTTCTTGAGTTTGGTAAAATTTTGTGTGATTAAGGTTGTATAAGTATAAGATCAAAATTCTGGAAATTTCTTATTTTCCTTAAAACCAATTACTTACTATGAATAAAATAGAAGATGCAAATAGTGGAGTAGATACACATGATTCATATAGCTTACTCCTTGTTAAGGAATATCCGGCTTAAAGATTAACATGTTAATAACCATTTACTATGATAAGTCATATTTAATTGTTATATATATAAATATATACATATATATATATATATATATATATATCAATGTATTTAGTACATTTTTATTCTCTGTATTGTAATGTTATTGTGATTGTATTATAAATGCATATTACCTAGTGTGTTGGGTTATTCCACCAAAATAATGTCTCTTCTCCTTGACTGTTTTCTAATAAACGACTCTAATGATTCTTTTTTCTTATCACAAAAACTACCCTAAAATTAAAATCTCTATAATTATGTAATCTTCAAAATTATAATTATTTCAACGCATTTTCGGCTCCAAAGTCCAAGTTAAGTGTTGATTTGTTTAGCTAAAATGTTTGACCTGAGATTCTTTCTATCCTTTAGTTGCATTTCATCACAATCTTCAAGCTTTGTGTTGATTCAATTGCTCTACGTTCATGCAATATCTCATTCTATTGTCTTTATTTTGATTCTTCATGGAAAACTACATTTGGCCCTTTTGAGGGGGATTATACATCAAACTTCATGTAGTATCTCACATGGTTATATGTCGATTTTAGTATGTCCTACAGTTAGTCTTTTAGTTATTGCATGACCATGTATATATGCATTTCCATTCAGTACATCTTAGTTCTATGTTATTTTACTTGGTCATTGTATCAGCATGTCTTATAGATTCATCATGCTCAGTTATTATACTTATCATGCATCATTTTATATACTCAGTACATTCAAAGTACTAATTGCATACTTTCTTCCAATATTATTTAATAATATAGGTTCTGACACTCAGTATCAAACTTGCAGTTAATTAATACTATCTCCCATGAGCAGGAGCTGAGTTGGTGAGTCCTCATCTTTGTGAGGACAACAATTATATTTCCTTTCAGTCATTTACATTCAGTTTCAGACGGTTGGAGTTAGCTAGGGGTTTGTCCTAGCAACTTATATTAGTAGAGGTTTTTAGACAAGTTAGTTTAGATTTAGATATGTATACTTAGATTTTTAATTATTGATATTTCTACAGTCTTTCAGTTCTACATCTAGTTATGTTCTATTTATATTTATTTCTTATCTTAGTGTCATGCCAGTCCATGAGGTTCACTTGAGGTCATTTGTGGCTCTAAGATCTATGTCGCGACTAGGGATAGTCTTGAGTTGAGCTAATGATTGTCAACAATTAGTTGATCTGTTTACTACATCCAAAAATACTAATGTTGTGGTCGCTTGATTCATTAAAATCTAGATCATTGCTTTAATAAAAATCATGGTTGTGAGAGATTTTATAATAAGATTTGTGGTCATGCTAGATTTCATAATAAGAATCGTGGTCGTGGATTTGTCCAGAACAATTATCACATAAATTTTAAAAATTCTGCTAGTGTTGCTTCAAGCATCGTTGGCCCTCTGCCAATTCCAAATGTTACTTACTAGAGGACACAATGTCAGATTAGTTTTCACTATAATCATTCAAATATCGCAATCACATGAACAATTGATTTGTTCCACATAATTCTCCAAAAGGTTTAACATAGATGATCTTGGAATAACAACCCTTAATAATCTGGTACCGTGATACAGGGATCAGCTCACACATGACTTGAAACTACTTCCTACTTCTACATTAGGGTAATGCACAAGTGATGGTCGACAATTCTCTCATGATTATATGCGTTTTATAGATGATTAGACCAATTTGTTTTTATGGTCGACAAGGGGTAACCTACTATCACATATTTTATGGACCTATCTCATATGCCAAAAATCTGGAATTTTTGGTTCATCATTCTCATGTTTCCCGTCTTGATGGGTCTAAAGAATATGATAATACTCAATTTATGTCCTTATTTCAAAATAAGAGAATTATTCACCCATATACCCCCCCCCCCCCCACCCTCCCCCAAAACAAAAAATGGTCTTGCTGAGCACAAACATCACCACCTCAATTATGTCATTTTTTGCTTACTTTTCAAAGAAAAATTCCTTGCATCTTTTTGGCCTTAAGCTCTAGTTTATGCTACTTATATTATTAATATGATACCATGTCAAAATTCAAAATTCTCCTCACCATTTAAATGTTCATTCCAAAAAGAACCCGATTTATGCCTTATCCATGCCTTATATTATATTTCATGTATTTTTGCCAGCTAAATGAATTTTAGTATAAGAAAAGTTTTTTTTTTTTTTTTTTAAAAAGAAACAAAAGAAGTTGGTATCTTTTTTGATAATTTTTTTCATAAATAGCGAGATACACAAATACATGTACAATCGACTATATGCAATAAAATACATACTATAGAATTGTTATATAATCTTTTCAAACTATCACTATAAAAATTATATATGTCATGTCCCAAGCCTACACCCTAGATGTGGCTGGCACTTGAGAAACATTGTTGACCCCAAGAGAACCCTTAGTTTGGCTTAACTCTTAGCAGAATACTTACTTGAAATTAGGATGAACTCAAAAGCACAACTTTATGTCAATGTCTCAAAGAAATACTCAGAATATTTTATAAAGTAAAACATTCAAGCTCGCCTCAAGGATAACTCAAGTCTAGAATATAACAACTGAAATGAACAAGACTCGTGAACTATTGTCTATCTATGTATGAAGCCTCTAATACTATGATGGATGTCGGGACAAGACCCTCGATCATCCTAACAACTAAAAATAAGTAAAAATGAAGAAGGGATTCTCCGGAAGCAAGGAGGCTCACTAAACAACTCTGTAACTCAAATGGATCAACAAAGCACTGGTTGATGATACTGGTTACCTGTATCTGCATCATAAAAAATACAGGCCAAATGGCGTCAGTACATAGAATGTACGAGCATGTGAGGGGAAATCTAAAATATGACATAAGATTGAAATGGAATTGAAGAAATACTTACCTCGTCTCTACTCAACTCAACCTCATTTTAATATAAAGTAATAGAAATAATGTTGTATAAAGAAAAGCTTTAAAACAGTAGATAACAATTCAATGTATTAGAAAATACAATATTAACTCTGTTTGTATGCAAAAATACAAAGTAAACTCTATTTGGGAGATTCTCTAACCTACAACCATCACTATGAGCTATGTGATGATACAACGTCTAGCCCATGCTGCCAGAACTGTCTTATAAGTATAGCCGGGGTATAGAACTCCTCAACTAAGTGGATCTACGAGTCTATGCTAAATAACAATAAAGGAATCATCTAAAAAGTATGACCCTTTTCTACCCACGTTGGCTACATGGTTTATGAGAGCTGTGAGTTGTTAGAACTCTCCTCCATCTCGGTGATCAATGCTACTCCCAAAATATAACTTAGCTCATTATTTTTTAAAGAAAACATTTCCCCTTGTATTGAGATTGTTACTTAGAAGGTTTTTATCTTAAAAGAGGTAGTACTCATGAACTCTTTTAGAAAACGGTGTTTCCTCATTTTTCTTAAATTTTAAAAAATTTCTCTAGGGAATACTTAGTTCCCATATATCATTTCAAAGAAAATGAACTCAACTTTACTGTTCCTCAAACTCAAATGCTCAAGTCTTAAAACAAGTTTAAAAGATTTGTAAAAGACTTCTTAAAATAACTCGAAGAACTCTAAAGACTTGACTCATGGATCTACCTTGAATTTGAATTATCAATTGAAGGTTATGATTCACGTTGTGAATGATTTCTAGATGTTTAGAAGTAGTTTAGAGTAGTTAGAATCAATAGGGAGTGAAGGTACACTTTAAGAGAACTTAGATGGGCTAAACGATGGAAAAAGGGTAGGGGCAGGCGATCTTGGCACACTGCTGGCGCGGAGCGCCATCCCCTAAACTTTGGAGACTACATTTTTGTGCACTGCTTGGGCGCCACTCCAGACTTTCTGACGCATCTGGGACGCGCTGCGCCACCCTTTCCCCAAGTCAATTCGATGAATTTTCTCTCTCATATTCTTATCCTAAATCACTTTTAATCGATTGATTTCCTCAAGCTTTCCTTAGATTCAATTTTCCAATACAAGTACACAGGAATCTACTAAACAAACTCTTAAAATCAATACGATTACCTCAAGAATTCATCAAACCCAACCTAGTTCAAGAACAAAAACAATACTTTAAGAACTTAAATCTTTCAATCTTTATGTACGAATTTGAATATGTAAATCATGATTGGTGTGTGGGTGAATGAACCCAACACTATGAGAACTCACATACCTCTTATATAAACCCTTGGCGAAACAATCTTTGATTCACAAGAAAACTTGATGAACTCCTTGACTTTTCTCTTTTCTACTCTTCTTGAACTCCTCTCAAACCTCTAAGTGTAAATTGGTTTGGGAAAACTGAACCAAATCACTTTAGACACCTAATTATTTACTAAAAATGCTTAAATCTGAAAGGGTAAGGAAAAGATCAAAATATACCTCACATTTTCGGGTAACTTTTCTTAACTAGACAACCCGACTTCAAACGGGTATATCTCCCTCATACATGCTCGAAAATTAGCAAGCTTGGTGGTGTTAGAAAGAGGATTTGAAGGCCTTTTATTTGATATCTTATGGGCCACCTAACTCATCATGTACTGAAAGTTATGGTAACTTGACCTAAACTCATAACTTAAGCATAACTTGTAAAATTTCAGATTTGACTCTTTCCAAATTAGTTCTTTCTAAATTTAGATCTCTCAGATACCAAGGTGTTACAATATATATGAGGAAATAACTAATTCCAATAATTTTTCGTTTTTATTTTATTTGTTATCGGTGTTTTCAAAAACAATTTTTGGGGCGGGTCTCGGGGTGAAGCATTTCATAAATGCTCAGGCGCACAAATTGAAGATGCAGATCCATAGGGCATAAGTCCTATAATTTGGGGTGTCAACTCCAAGCATAAAAACGTACGCCTGGGCGTTGCTTTTTTTTATTTTTATGTTTTTGGACATTTTTTTCTTTAAATCATATTTTTTATTATAGGTGTAATGATATTTCTCAAATAGTAATTGTAATACTATTTTTCTTCATTATGGTTATTAATACCTTCATCAAATAATAATCATAATATTTTTAGATATATTATAGGTTATTATTAAAATTTATTTGTAAAATAATTGAAAGTTTTACTTTTACTTATTTTTTTAGTAATAAAAATATGAAATTGAATATACATAAGACTATAGATCCATAAAACTTATGCGTCATGTCTCGGGGGTTACGTCGCACTCTGTACTGCATAAAATGTCTC
>JAJOOE010033644.1:0-18807 GCA_036250405.1 Solanum raphanifolium
ATATATATATATATATATATATATATATATATATATATATATATCTATTCATGACATATGATTATACGACCACACCATGGATATTTAAATAGTAGGAGGCCAAATGTCAGCCATGGAGATTATTTGGGTTTCGGTTTTAGGTGGTATCTTTTTTACCCTTTTACAGTAACTATTTATGATTTAACTTTCCGCTTTACATACGAGTACATTTTTTTTCGTACTGATGTCCCATTGCCAGGGAGACTATTTTTTGTTTCGTGCGAGCAAGTTTGGCAGGGATATTGATCGACCCACCCGCTAGGATTCAGGTTCAGTTGTGAGTTGGTAAGCTCCATCTTATCCTGGGACTATTAGAGGATGTTTACTTTTGTTGTACAGTTTCGGTATAGTCGGGGCTTGTCCCAAAAGTGCTTATGTCACTCATAGAGGCTATTATGGACACAATATTCTTGGTTTTCTTTTGTATCTTTCAATCTCTAGCTCATAGACTTGGCATGTATATATATATATGTGTAGGTAGGTATGTCTTCAGTTATGGCCTTGTCGGCCAGCTAGTACATCTTAATTTTTTTGGCTTGTCTACCATTGTTTGTATGGTTCATTCTCATTCAGTTCATGACCTTCAGGGTACAAACTTAACTTTTTAGAGGTTGTGCTGCCTAATCTTTTTGTCTCACAATTTTGTTAGCTAGTATGTCTTAGTGGGTAACTTGATGTAATAAGGTATCTACTGCAAATTATGCCACCTATTTCAGGGCGTGACACCATTGGTGCCATCAACCCAACCGTCTTCTTCCCTTTCGAGATCAACTTTGCATAACTTGCATAAAAATCTTGAACCCTTGAAGAAACATACCGATTTTGAGGCTGGTGAAGTTCTGAAACTTGTAGAAGCACAACGTTTCCCACACATCAAGATACCGGTATACCACATTATCTGCAGACAACCACGTCTCCTCTAAAATGGTCCGTAAGATAGCGGCCTTTAGTCAGTTCAGGAAACAAGGAGGATGTGCTTGGGCCGGAGGCACTTGAGGTGCCTATACTGCTGCTGGTGCTAGAGGTGCACGAAGTCTTGCTCGATCATGAATTGATTTGGATAGAAACTTAGAGCACTTCATGTTATGTAACTCCCCTCAATCGCTGGTGTGTGAATAGGTGGCCTAAACAACACATCCTCCTCCCTCTTAGAGGTGGTAAGGTAAGTAGAGTCTATGCCCATGCTGCCTAAAGAGCTGGAACTCGAGCTGGAACTCTCAATCACTCGCTTCTTCCTTTTTCCCTTTACATTTCTCTGAGGAGGCTTAGGAAGAGTGGCCCGGGGAGGTGTGACCTCCGCAGCAATTACGACCCCTTTTGCCTTTTTGTGGGTGCTAGACCTCTCACCAGAAGCTTTGGTATAGCCACATTTGTAAAGGACAAAAACAAAACACATGCAATTGTAAAGGGTTACGAAAATCTCATATTCAAAAAGTTGCAGGAATACTACTAATCAGCTCGGCGAGTATAAGAGGGCTCACCTAATTTCAAAGAGAAATTTAACAACAATTCAGCACAAAGGGTTGAGATGCCAGTCTATTCGGTTAGTCGCCAAACTAACTCAGCGATAAAAGAATACCACGTCGAATGTTACAGAAATATTTAGCCAAAAATGAGGTAAAAAAGGCCAAGCTAAAACAATTCGGTGAGTTGCCAAGTCAAATTGTTGAGCACAAGCATATTGTTGAAAGTTATAGATTAATTTGTAGTCATATCAGGTCCAAAGGGTGGCAAGGAAGTTTAATTGGTGAACCACTGAGTCACTTGGCGAGCTTGACTCAGCTCGCCAAATGTCCCAATGTGCTAGATTTTCACCCCAATATCTAATTCTCTATGCACAACCTACGACACCAATTGCAAACCTAATTCTACGCAATTCAAGCCTATACCCACAATGATTACCTACCCTGGGGTACTCAAACTTCCCCCAATTAATATAGATTCGACCAAATAATGATTTTTTTCCTTAAGAATGACATCGCCCAATCCATCATTGGGAAAATTTAAGTTGTTTGGTGGAACCTAGGTTACTGAGACTTCACCCACACAAAACCCAACATGCAAACCTGCAATTTACACTATTTAAATACTAATCTAAAAATATTTTTTGCTAAACAAGATATTAGGCATGCTTGAGTTCTAAATAGATATTAACAAACAATTTAACACTAAATCAAAGCATATACTACATCTATGAACTACTCAAACACATGTTCGACACAATTTTTCAATTTAAAAACAAGTTTGGATAACAAACCTCAATGGCAGACACACGACACTAAGGCAAAGATAAATAATGTGCAATTCTTCCGATTTCGATCACACGAGTACACCCACAAAAAATGAAGTGAAAAACTATAATCTAAACCTTTGATTTTTAGTGAGCAAAAGTTGAAGAGTTAAAAATACTGAGAAAATTTGAATTTAAAATGGTTGAAAGGCATGTTAACCTTCAGTTCGCGCCTCGATCCACGAGGTTCATTTACACCGCCGATCCACTTGGCGATACACCGAGTGGACTTTAGCCCACCAATTTAAACAAAAAACTTGGCCATCTAGTACATATTAAGGGTGCGCTATGTCGGGCTCGCCAAGTCACTCAGCGTGTCGTGAAATGGAATTTAGCTTGCCAAATTGCCCTTTTCCTCGAAAATTCAAATTTCATCCTACAAATTAAACAAGCATTATTTAAAACAAAAAGTAATACTTGGGTTGCCTCCCAAGAAGTGCCTTATTTAACATTGTGGAACCACATGGCCATGTTATCATGCCTCATTTTTTGGGCTTACCATAGTCTCACTGGGGAGACCCCCTTTCGGTCTTGTATTTAAATGAGTCAAGATCTGACCCATCTAAGTTTCAAGCTGCTTAATGGAAATTGAGTGAAAAGTAACCGTTTAATTTTGAGAAGACACATAGTCTTTCATCTCCTTGAGTACCTTGTCCACTCCTTCCACCTTTTTCAAGATACGAGCAAGCATATCCTCAGTCCAGAATCTCTCAGGGTCAACCCCTGGTTCCTTCAGCCTATGAAGTGCATGAGGAGACCCATAGGGATCTTTTTCACCATCTCTGTCTCACCAATTTGAACCAGGGTGACGCCATTTGCGATCACGATCACTCCAAGCATCATCACGATCTGTATTCCAACCTTGATTCCCGCCCTATCTTAGATAGCTCAAACGAGAACCCCCTGCTTGGTTTGACAATAATTGCACCTCTTTGTTGTACATGGACCTAATTGTATCATCAGGATTCACACCACTACAAGCACCAACCGCATTCACAGCCTTGTAACCACCTCCCGTGACATGTTTCGTCAATAGGTCCATTTGGGTCATTATCTTGGCCGTGCTCTCATCTTTTTCTTGGTTTTTTCCATTTGTTCCTTCGTCAGCCCAAGATTAAAAGGAGACCCCTGATCTTCCCTAGTGTGCCATGCACGATTAATTTTCATCATCTCATCAAGTAGGGCCAACGCTATGTCAAATGGTTGTCTCATGATTCCACCCCGAATGAGATGGTTAGCGACGATTTTGTTGACTATGTCAAGACTCTAATAAAAATATTGCTATAGCACATTGTCCGGCAACCTGTGAGTTGGACATTGGAGAAGAAACTTTTGGAACCTCATTCATGTTTCATGGATGGGCTCACCATCAATCCGTTTGAAGTTCTGAATATTATCCCTCGACTTAACCATCTTCGAGGGAGGGAAAAACCTTTCATAAAACACTTTCGTTAGCTTCTCCCAAGAAATGATCGTTTCCCTTAGTAGTTTGGTCAACCACTTCGTTGCTTCCCCCATTAGAGAAAAGGGAAACAAACAGAGTCGAATTAAATCTTGGATGATGTTCTTGAAAGGGAACGGTCCACAAACATCCATGAAATTTTGGATGTGGTCATGAGGGTCCTCATGAGTAAACCCCCCAAAGAGACCCTTCATTTGAAATAGTTGCAACATCGTGAAAGTCACATGAAACACCTCATTGACCACAATTGGAGGCAATCAAGTAGAACCCGCACTTCCTAGATGATATTCATTGACTTCGTACAAGTTTGTGATGTCATCATTGTTCCCGAGTTGACTTGCATTGCTCCTGTTCAACTCATTTCATCACCTGTTTTGGAGAAATCACAAAGAACAAAAATAAGAAAATTCAACTACAATAAAATTAGTTCACGAAAACACTTCGATAAAAGAATTCTAAACACCATTCCCCGGCTGAAGCGCCATTTTTTATAACGCACAACTACACTTCATCCAATTCTTAGTGTAGGACGTCACTAACAAGTATAAACCCAACTAAGAGTTAGGGTCGATCCCACATGGAGTGATACAGTAGGGAATTCAATTAGTAAGTAAAAATGTGTCCTAATCATTTTTAGAAGTAAAGGTTTCGTAACATGAAATTAAATCACTAAGTTTGAATGATTATTATCAAATATGGGGGATTAGTAACCAATTTGATACAAAGAATAAATAACATGGGAAATAAACAATTAGAGATCGAACCTTAGGAATGTGATCAGTCAAATGCTAATTCCGCGTAATGGGTAATTACTAGTTGCTTAAAGTTGTTGAATCTTAATGGGTAGGCTATGTTTTGAATACAATAGCCATCTCCCGATCAACTATTATGTTTCAGGTGAGTTCTCTCGAACCTTAACAAGCCTATCATTACTAAACAACCTAATTCCTTAATTAGCCTACTCTCTCAAGATGGGTTTGTAAAGAAACAATCAAACCCACTTTCTCAAGCTATATTTTAAAGACGCAATCAACACAACTATCAATCAATCATTCTACTCCAATTCCTCTTTCTCAAGCAAGCATAGAGAGCTAAACTCGGACTGAATTTGTAACTTCAATTCATTAATTACAACATGAACAAATAATTAAACCCATTTCGAAACAACATTAAAATAAACAATTAATAACACCCATTAGCTAACTAATGCATTTGACTACATGATTACACCCCTAAGGTACGGGGGTTTTAGCCAAACATAGCGGAAAGCAAAAAATCATTACCAACAAAGTTTACATATGAATTGCTAACGATATGCAATACCCAAATGCTTAAGTCGAAGCTAAAATCTTACAATCTCCAAATCTAAACCCCAAACTTCTTTAAGAATGTAAACAATATGAAAAATCTAAAAAATCTCAAAGACAAAGGAATACACAGTATGGGAACTGAAGAACTGTTCAATTTTTTTTTATGTGTTCTTGAAATCTCAGTACTGAGTCCACTTGGCAAGATTAGTCCTGATCGTCGATCAGCTCGGTGATCTACTAAATTGTGCTTCTTCTCACCTTTTTGACTCCTGCCGTAAATTGTTCTGGAAGTTAAGGTGAGCAAGATCCCGATCGTTGATCCATTTGGCAAGTCTCCGAATTTTCATTTTTCTTGCCAAGTTGGTTTGGAACATGTACTACTTCACTGGAACTTTATATGAGCTGGAGGCTAACTCGGTGAGTGGCTGAGTGGCTTTTGGGAGCTCTCGTTTCTCTTTCTTTATCCTTTCCAACCTTTTCACTTCTTTTTGCATCATAGTGTCCTTGCCTTGCCCTTAAGCCTTCATTTATGCATATTAACACATCAACATCAGTTACGAGCACAAAATATGAATTGAGGACATTAAATCATTGAATAATAAGCCCTGAATGAGTCAAAATTCTTGACTCATCATACAATGACAAGATGTGGTAGTGCAACACATGTGCCATCAATAAATGTTTTTATACCAATGGAAGTAGAGAAGGTTACTACAGGCTTTGTTTAGAACATGGCCTAGATTCATGGATGGTTGATGGAGAACGGATATGAAAAAATTATATGAACATTACTTCCAGATATTTGTTTTGCTACATTAGCAACAATCTCATGCCATCCAAGTATAAGTCCATTCTCTAGCCTCAGAAGGTTGTATTTGTTGGCTACATTGGTGATTAGATAGATATCAACGACTGTGCCATCATTGAGGAGGATCTGATGATGTGAGATCATTAGGAGTATAATTCTCCTCCCTTTCTTGTCTTAATCACACAGCTGTGTGAAGCCGAAAGAGTTACCTTACGGGAGAGCATCTGAATTACCCGCACCTCCTCCAGTTATATTTATAAGATTGAGGAGGATTCCTTGAGAGATGATGCTTCTTAAAGGAAGCCCCGACTACCAGACACCACCCCTATGGTTGATCATACTACACTTGAGGCCGGTGCAACTCAACCCGCTATTTTTGTGGAGCCATTAAGTACTACTTAGCCTTCTTTTATACCTTCTACCTCCACATATGCTGCACTTGTCCTTATTTCCCAACCACCTTTGAACCAGGCCTTGATATAAAAAATGTGTAACCTTGGCCGATCTGCAGTTGCTAAAGCAGTGACGGTAGAGAAGAAGATTCCTAAACTGATCAAGAAGGCCATTAATGATGCACTACTACCAGTTAGAGGCCAAATGGTAGAGTACCAAGCCACCCTAGTGTCATAGGGGAAGAGGTTTGAAAGACTCAAATGTAGGGTAGATGCTTGGGAAAAGAAAGAGGGTAGCTCAGTTGAGTTGACTGCCATTAGGGGTGACATTCGTACTCTTCAGGTTGAGGTGGACGATCTATGGTCCACCGATATCTCTATATTATGGGGTGCGGTTCTAAGGTCTGATGACACGGCCCGAGCCAACATACTGGACGTGTTCGACACGCGAGAACTATTGCTGGCCCCAGGCGAACCCTTGGCCTGGCTCAACTCTCAGCGGAAGACTTACTCAACATAATATAAACTCAAATGTAAAACTTAACTCAAAAGTCACAAAAGATAAACTCAGAATATATAGGAACATTCAACTAGCCCGAAATAGGAAACTCGTCTTTAAAACATTAACAACTGAAAATGGAAAAGACTCATGAACTATTGTCTATCTATCTATGAAGCCTCTAAAACTATGAGGGAATGAAGGGACAAGACCCCCCGATCATCAACTGAATAACAAAACATGATAAAGAGATCCTCCAGAAGCAAGGAGGCTTACCAAATAATTCTAGAACTCGACCAGATTAACGAAGCGCTGGATGTTGATCGTAATTACTTGTATCTGCATCATAAAACAATGCAGCCCAAATGGCTTCAGTACATTGAATGTACGAGCATGTGAGGGGAAATCTAAAACAAGACATAAGCTTGAACTGGAACTGAAGAAACACTTACCTCGTCTCAACTCAACTCAATTCATTTCAATATAAAGTAATGATAAAGATGCAATATAAAGAAATGCTTTTAAAATAGTAGACAACAACTTAATGTCTAAGAAAAATACAATAATAACTTAGTTTTGTATATAAAAATACAAGTAACTCTGTGGGAGATTCTCTAACCGACAACCAGCACTATGAGCTATGTGATGATACAATGTCTAACCCACGCTTCCAGAACATTCATGTACTTTGCCGAGGTGTATAACCCACTATAAGTGGATCCACTAGTCTATGCTAAAAGGCAATAAGGAATCATCTAAAATGTATGACCCTTTCTACCCACATTGGCTACATGGTTTATGGGGCCTGTCAGTTATTAGAACTCTCCCCCATATCGGTGCTCAATACTGCTCCCAAAATGTAACTAGGTCGTATGTTTAAAAACATAACTCTTTCAGTGGTTTGAGATCATTACTAAAAAATCTTTCTCTTAAAAGAGATGGTACTTAGACTGCTCAAAGCTCTTTTGGAAATATCAGTTTCCTCTAATCTTAAATGTGAAAACATTTACTCTTGGTAATACTTAGTTCCCATATATCATTTTAAATAAAATGAACTCAACTCTTACTCTTCTTCATCCTCAATGCTCAAGCCTCAAAACAAGTTTAAAAACAATTGTCAAAGACTTTTTGAAAAGACTCGAAGAAATCTCAAGACTTAACTCTACCTTGAATTAGAATTATGAATTCAAGTTTAATATTTATGATAAGAAAAATGTCGTGATGATTAAATGAGTTTAAGATAGTTAATCACGAGAAACAATTGAAAAACATTGTCTGGGGAGCAAGTCCACGACGCGGAGATTATTTATAATATTTGGTTAGGAAAAAAGTTTTGAAACAGTGGAGTCTGTGTTCTCTCCGTGTCGCGCAAACAGAAATTTCTCTCTGGGGGAGCAAGTCTGCAACGCGGACTTGTGTGCCAGGTTATGTTCGACTTCTTCTTCTTCTCCCAAACCCGATTCAACTCATACCCACTGAACTTTTATGGTAAAAAATCTCGAGTTCTTATAACCTAGAACAATTTTAGCAAAAATCACTCAAGAATTATCAATTTACTCAAACCCTTAGCAAAATCTTTGCCTCAATATCTCAACCAAACATCAAGATTCAAGAACGAATAACAACTCTTCAAAAAACTCATCAAGAACTTAATTTCTCAATCTCTAGGGATAAATTTAATAATGTAAAACATGATTGGCATGTGGGTGAATGAAACCAACACTATGAAAGCTCACATACCTCTTAGGGATTAAACCTATGGCGAAACAACTTTCGATTTGCAAGCAAAATTGAAGAATGCCTTCACTTTTTTCCTTTCATCTTTTCTTGAACTCTTCTGAAAACCCTAGCGTGAATTAGGATTTGTGTAAACTAAACCAAATCAGTTTAGACCCCTAATTACTTACTAAAAATAAATTAAATCTGATAGGGCAAGGAAAAGACCAAAATACCCCTCTTATTTTCGACTAACTTTCCTTTATTGGATAGCCAACTATAAATGTGCATATCTCCCTCATACAAGCTCAAAAATTAGCAAAATCAGTTGTGTTGGAAAGAGGATTCCATGACCTTTTATTTAATTTCCTATAGGCCACCTAACTCATCAAGTACTGCAAGTTATGGTCATTTCAAGTTGACCCAAAACTCACAACTTAAGCATAACTTGCAAAATTTTAGATTTTTCTATTTCCAATTTTGTTATTTCTATTTTATGCTCTTTCAAAAAGGGTGGTGTTACAATATCTCCCCTTTGAGAACATTCATCCTCGAATGAGATTACTGTAAGTAGACTAAGGGTGGTAACATCTAACACCCAACTCAAACAATCAATATGCAAAATAACAAAACTTTTCAACTAAAATAAATGCCAAAAAAGGATTAGTACCTTAATTTGGAATTTCTCCAGACTCAAAGAGATGTGGGTACTCTTCTTCATATCCTCCTCAGCTTCCAAAGTACCTTCCTAAACAAACTGATTTTTCCATAAGACCTTTATTGATGCTACCTCCTTGGTTCTCAACTTGCGAACTTGACCATCTAGAATCTGAATGAGAATCTCCTCATAAGAGAATCTATCCTTAATACAAATAGTTTCAATTGATAAAATAAGGGAAGGAACACCCATACACTTTTTCAACATTGAAATGTGAAATACCGAATTGATTGCTGCTAACTCTATCAGTAGCTCTAACACATGATACATTACCAATCCTCTTGGATATCTTGTAAGGACCAATATACCGGGGACTAAGTTTCCCCATACCAAACCTCATAACACCCTTCATGGGTGAAACCTTCAAGTAAATCCAATAATCCACCTCAAACTCTAAGTCTCTTCTCCTAACATCAGTATAGTTATTCTGACGACTCTACTTTGTTTTAAACCCTTCTTGAATGATCTTTAGCTTGATGAACCAAGTCTAGTCCTATCAACCAAGCTTCACCAACCTCAAACCTTCCAATAGGAGATCTACATTTTCTCCTATAAAGAGCCTTATATGGAGCCATTTGGATGCTAGAGTGATAACTATTGTTGTAAGCAAACTCAATAACAGGTAAGTGATCATCCCAATTACCCTTGCAATCGATCACACACGCCCTCAACATATCCTCAATACATCATCTCCACCTTGTTCAAAATCCATCATTTTTTGCTTATGAACACTTCGTTTTAATAAAGGCAAAATAGGGCCTTGATCTTGTTTCTCTTTAACTTCAGACACTAATGATGATTTCGCCCCATTCATTACCACCATTCGTCCTTCGTTGGAATCCATTAGTCGGACTCCTAGTCGTGCAAGTCTGTGCACATCTTTTGCTAACTCTTTTTTGTATTCCTTAATATGGGCGGTACTACCCATAGACAATCTACTCAAAGCATCAGCAACAACATTAGCTTTACCAAGGTGATAAAGAATATTCATATCATAATCCACGAGTTACTCCAACCACCGCATTTGTTTGAGATTAAGCTCTTTCTGACTAAACACATACTGAAGAATCTTGTTATCGGTGAACACATCTACATAAATACCATAAAGATAATGATGCCATATTTTCAAAACAAACACTACAACAGCCAACTCTAGATCATGGGTTGGGTAATTCCTCTCGTGAATCTTTAGTTGTCCTCTCTTTCAATTCCTAAAAGCTTTTGTCACAAGCTTTAGACCATTGAAACTTAACTATTTTCTGAGTCAACTTAGTCAACATGGATGGAATAGATGATAACCCCTTGACAATCCTTCTATAATAACCATCCAATCCCAAGAAACTCCTAATATCTATTGGAGATATGGGCCTAGGCTAGTTCAGTACTGCCTCAATCTTCTGAGTAACAAATCGAATCCTATCACTAGAAATAACGTGACCTAAGAATGCCACAGACTCTAATCAAAACTCATACTTAGAGAATTTAGCAGACTACTTTCTATCCTTGAGAACTTGGAGAACTACTCTGAGATGACTAGCATGGTCTTCCTCATTCTTCGAATAGATGAGAATGTCACCAATGAATAGGATAACAAACATATCTAGATAAGGCTTAAATACTCTATTCATAAGGTCCATAAAAGCTACAGGAGCATTAGTCAAACCAAATGACAGGACTAGAAACTCATGATGAGCATAGTGGGTCCTGAAAGCTGTCTTAGGAATGTCACTTTCTCTTACTCTCAACTGATGATAGCCAGATCTAAGGTCTATCTTAGAAAAAAAAGTAGCACCACGAAGTTGATCGAAGAAATCATCAATTCTCATAAGAGGATACTTATTCTTGATGGTAACATTTTTCAACTGACATTAATCTAGTCACATTATAAGAGAACCATATTTCTTCCTCACAAATAAGATCAGAATGCCCTAAGGTGAGATACTTGGTCAAATGAAACCTTTCTCAAGAAGATCTTTCAACTACTCGTTTAACCTTTTTAACTCGTCTTGAGCCATTCTATATGGCAAAATACAGATAGGACGAGTATCAGGAAGAATATTTATACCGAACTCTACTTCTCTCTTTGGAGGGACTCTGGGAAGATCATCTAGAAAGGCCTCTGGAAACTCACTCACAACTAGAACTGATTGAATAAGTGGTGTCTCAACACTAGAGTCATTAACTTGGACTAAGTGACAGATGCACTCCTTGAACACTAACTTTCTGGCCTTAAGGTACGAAATAAAATGACCCTTAGGCTAGGAAAATGGATCTTAACTCGAGTTCTATAATCAACTGAAGTATAGCAGGTATGAAGCAAGTCCATACCTAGAATGACATTAAAATCTACCATATATACTGAACAAAGTAAGTCATAGTGTCCTTGCGATTGACAACGATGGTACAATCACGATAAACTCTCTCATCTAGAATAGACTCACCAACAGGTGTAGAAACACTGAAGGGTTCAAGAAGTTGCTCAAGAGGAATATCCAAATTCATAGCAATATAAGGAGTCACAAAATATAGACTTACTCTTGGATCTAGCCAACCATATACAACAAGAGTAAAGACTTTGATCATACCAATTACAACATTTGGCAAATTCTCTTGCTCTTGGCGACTAGTGATAGCATACATATAGTTTGCTCCTTTGCCTGTCCTTGAAGTAGCTCCTCTAGGTGGAGCTTTGTCTGGTGGAGCCGCTGAAAAAGATTTGTTTCCCCCATTGCCATTACCTTTCCTATTCTTAGGGAACATTTTCATGAAGTGACCATTCTGACCAGACTTGAAGAAACCAATAGAACCATCACGACACAATCCTGAGTGGGTCCTACCACACTTAGCACATGCATAAGTCCCATTTCCTTATTGTCCCACACTACCTGGAGATTGTGCAGGTCTAGCTTTGAAATTCTGATTCTTGAACTGACCTATGTTCCTTGGTGCAAGTGCACTAGTAAATGATGGAGTAGGTCCATTTGACCTGTGTTGAAAATAAGACCGGTTTGCATTACTCTTCTGCCGTCCGAACTCATTTCCTGCCTTAGCCTTCTTATTTCAGAACTATTTTCTATCACTCAGCTTATCATCCTCAACTTCTTTCACATGGATCATAAGTCTTGCTATGTCCATATCTCCTATCAGCATAGCTTCCTTTCTGTTCTTACTTTACAGATGATACAATCCAGCAACAAAAAGACTCATACTGCTTCTTATGTCAGCAACCATTTCCGGGGCTTAACGGGAAACTTGGGTGAACATAAGGCTATACTCATTCACCTCTTCGATTCTTGCTTAAGAGTGATTAATTCTCTTACCTTTGCCTCTCTTAGCTCATGAGGAAAGAACCGCCCCATGAAGGCTTCCTCGAACACAACCCAACTTACAATTGGTGTACCCTCAACTCTATTCATCTTCCGTTGGTCAAAACAAAACCTAGAAAAACCCTTCAATTGGCATGTAGCTAGTTCCACTCGCTCAGCATCAGCAACATGCATTAAACTCAAACACATTATGTAACTCTTCCACAAAGTTTTTTGGATCCTCAGTGACACTTGAATCGGTGAAATCTGGAGTATTTATCCTTAATAACTCACACATCTTTGATCTATCAGCCACATCCTCTCGATTCCCTTTTTGTTGCCCATCTTGGTTTGTCACGATTTGGCTCAACATTCAGATAATTTCACGGAACTCAGCATCAATAACCTCTCCTTGAGGTTGCACTTCTGGTGCATTAGGTACCCCTTGATCCTAATCATTCCTCCAAGCAGGAAAACCTTGAACAACTCTTTGTGGAGGCATGATCTTAAAGATACGCGCAAGCACGAATTAGAAAGAAACTTTTTAGGCATGCACTCTATCGCACGAAAATAGTTTGAAAGAAGTTAGATAGTTCCTAAATGTTGCAGCCTCCTAATTATAGATGTGGTGCGCTCCACACCGATAACAAGGACAGTACAGACAAACCTTCATAGAAACCCTAGGACTCTTGAACTCTGTGCTCTAATACCAAGTTTGTAATCCCCCGAACTTACACCCTGGACGTGGCCTTGTTTAACTCTCAGCGGAAGACTTACTAAACATAAGATAAAATCAAATGTAAAACTTAACTCAAAAGTCTCAAAAGATAAACTCATAATATATAGGAATACTCAACTACCCAAAATAGGTAACTCAAGTCTTTAAAAAACTAACAACTGAAAATGAAAAACACTCATGAACTATTGTCTTTCTATTTATCAAGCCTCTAATACTATGAGGGAATATCGGGACAAGACCCTCGATCATCCTAACAAAATTGAATAACAAAACATGATAAATGAATCCTCCGGAAGCAAGGAGACTCCTCAAATAACTCTAGAACTCGATCGGATTAACGGAGAACTGATGCTGATCGTGATTACATGTATCTACATCATAAAATGATGCAGGTGAAATGGTGTAGTACATTGTATGTACGAGCATGTGAGGGGAAATCTAAAACAAGACATAAGCTTGAACTGGAAATGAAAAAACACTTACCTCGTCTCAACTCATTTCAATATAAAGTAGTGATAAAGATGAAATATAAATAAAAGCTTTTAAAAAAGTAGATAGCAACTTAATGTTTCAAAAAATGTAATAATAACTCAGTTTTGTATATAAAATACAAGTAACTCTATGGGAGATTCTCTAACCGACAACCATCACTATGAGCTATGTGATGATACATCGTCTAGCCCACGCTGCCAGAACTGTCCTATACTTTTTCGGGGTATAGAACGTACTACTAAGTGGATCCACTAGTCTATGCTTAAAAGCAATAAGAAATCATCTAAAAAGTATGACCATTTCTACCCACGTTGAATACATGGTTTATGGGGGCTGTGAGTTATTAGAAATTTCCCCCATATCAGTGCTCAATACTACTCCCAAAATTTTACTAGGTCATATGTTTAAAAACATAACTCTTTTTGTGGTTTGAAATTATTACTCAAAAATCTGTCTTTTAATAGAGATGGTACTCAAATAGCTTAAAATTCTTTTCGAAATATCAGTGTCCTCACATCGTAAATGTGAACATTTACTCTTGGGAATAATTAGTTCCCATATATTATTTTAAAGAAAATGAACTCAACTCTTAGTCTTCCGCAAACTCAATTCTCAAGTCCTAAAACAAGTTTAAAAACATTTATAAAAGACACTTTGAAAAGACTCGAAGAACTCTCAAGACTTAACTCTTAACTCTACCTTGAATTAGAATTATGAATTCAAGGTTAAGATTTATGATAAGAAGGATGTCGTGATGATTAAATGAGTTTCAGATAGTTAATCATGAGAAACGGTTGAAAAACACAGTATGGGGAGCAAGTCCACTACGCGGAGATGAATTATGATATTTGTTGGCAAAAAAAGTTTTAGACAATGGAGTGTGCGTTCTCTCCGCGTTGCGGAGAGTGAAATTTCTCTCTTTGGGTGCAAGTCCACGACACGGACTTGGTGCCAGTTTTGTTCGACATTTTCTTATTTTATCAATCCCGTTTAAACTCATACCCACTGAACTTTTTGGTAAAAACTCTCGATTTCTTATAACCCATAAATTTTTAGCAAAACTCACTCAAGAATTGTCAATTTACTCTACCCCTTAACAAAATCTTCCCCTCATGAATTCAACAAAACATCAAGATTCAAGAACGAATAATAACTCTTCAAGGACTTAATTTATCAATCTCTAGGGATAAATTTGATAATGTAAAACATGATTGGCATGCGGTGAACGAACTCAACACTATGAAAACTCACATACCTCATAGGGATTAAACCCTTGGTGAAACAATCTTCGATTCGCAAGAAAAATTGAAGAACATCTTGACTTTTCTCCCTTTCTCCTATTCTAGAACTCCTCTCAACACCCTAGAATAAATTAGAATTTCTTTACACTGAACCAAATCAGTTTAGACCCCTAATTATTTACTAGAAACGAAGTAAATCTAATAGGGCAAGGAAAAGACCAAAATACCCCTCTTATTTTTGGCTAATTTTCCTTAACTGGAAAGCCCAACTTCTAATAGAGATATCTCCATCATACGAGCTAAAAAATTAGCAAACTCGGTTTCATAGGAAAGAGAATTCGAAGACCTTTCATTTGATATCATATGGGCCACCTAACTCACTATTTACTAAATGTTATGATTGTTTGAAGTTGACCCATAACTCACAACTTAAGCATAACTTTCAAAATTTCAAATTTTGTTATTTCCAATTTAGTTCTTTTTATTTTTAGCTCTTTCAAATAGTGAGGTGTTACATTTAATATGCCTGAGTCTGTGCTTAACTCTGAGCTGAGAGAAGAGGCACCTAGTGGTGAGGCCGAGCACCCTTGTGATATTGGTGATGATGGTAGAGTTGATGAATAGGCTGATGCCGATTCAACTAAGAAGATAGATGAAGAGAAGTTTTGGATAGAGGATGAGTAGTGGATTATTGAGACTGTGATAGAGCTTCAGGATATTTAGGAGACGTTGGTGTTGTCTATGATGGAAAGATCTCATGTGGAGACCTCCACAGTTGGGACTAGTGGTGTCTTCAGACCATACTATTCCTCCTATAGAAGTGTTAGGCAGTGATTCCTTAGCTAATGCTACCATGTTGCTCCTATCTTGGCGAGCACTAATGGCTGTGATGATGCCATTTCCATCGATACTGTGGATCAGAGTGCTTAACATGCATAGTCCATTAGGGGGATCCTTATATCACTCTTTTCTTGTACTTACTTTCTATCACATTGAGGACACAATTATGTTTATTTTGGTGGGGTAAGGGGGCTTGTGACAATATTTCCCTTTTTGATTGTATTTTGTTATTTTTAGTTTTAGTTTGAGATATTTGTTGTAATTTGATATTTTAGTTTTTATTAAGATAGTTGACAATTTAGGTCATTTTGTCTGTTGTTATTTATTGCCCCAATAGTTTAGTTGTTTTTGCAATACTTGAGCTTTCATTGTTGATTTTTGAAGATTGATTATGTCCAATATTGATGTCTTGGATAGTACTTATTATTAGAAATGTGTTTTCTGCTAATGATTGGAAGAAGAAATTGGTGTGGCTTCACTTTTGAATAATCTTTTTTATTCTTCTGTTAACTACTTGCATTCTGATGTGAACATGTCAATGAACATCACACATAAGCTTTTTATCTTGTAGGATTGTGCTATATGATTGTGTTTGGAGTGCCTTGTGTTATGAGATTTTATTTGAAATCATGTTTGTTGAGTCCTAAAATTTGCCTTGTTAGTCCGATTCTCTAGCATTGGTGAATGCAAGAAATGATCTTGGTCTCAAATTTTGAGAGAAAACCCAAATGTTCTTACCTTTGTGATGACCTTGTGAGGTTATGCAACCATCATGGCACCATTTCAACCAAAAACATTTGTTGTCAACCTTGTTGAAACGTTTTGAGCTAAATTGTTCCTAAATTCTCACCCATAAATCCTTTTCTAAGCATAGGTTTGTTTGAATAGAAAACTTAGGTCAAAACCCTAAGTTTGGGGTATAGAAAAGAAGGAGAAAACAAAGCCAAGTAAAATGAAAAGAAATAAAAAGTGAGACTCAACTTTGAAGTTTTTTGCAAGAAGAAGGAATCCCCTCCCTATAAAACACAGTGTTAAGAATGTTTGAAAATTCAAATGAAAAATAAAGTGTGATGATATAAAAGGTGTTTCCATAAAATGTATGAAAAAATGATGTTTGTGTCTCCAAGTGAAAAAATTGAAAGAACTTAAGAGGTGAAGATGAGTGCAAAAATGTTTTTGAAAAGGTGAAGTCACTGAGCCAAATTGACCATACCTTTATCCCCCAGGCCAATTACAAGCCTAAAAGAACTTTGAGATCTTGCATGAACTAGGTTGTGTTATTATTGGGAAATATGGGCAAACCTATGTGATGAATCTTCCATGTATTTCTCTTCCGGAGAGTGAGAGTTGTATTGGTTCCTAACTTCTTTATTTATTTTCTTTGTGAGAGCATGGGATCAATCTTTATATAAGAGCACTTTAATTCATTTGTTAAAGTGTGGTTTTGCACTAGAAAGGAAGCAATAGTTATGATGATCTTGGATTAATACCGGCTAGTCATTAGTTGAAGTTTTTTGAGCATGATTGAATGTTGCATTTGCTTGATATTAGTAGTGTAGTGGCACTTGCATCTCATTGAGAACTTTTGTAGACACTCTTGTTGAACTAATTTTGTTGTTGATTTACTTGAGGACAAGCAAAATTTTAAGTTGGGGATGTTGATGAGTGGTAGATTTAAACTCATTTGAAATCATTTTAGTTTAATAAGTAGTGTCATCAATTCCTAATTATTCCCTATTCTGTTGATATTTTGATTAATTACAGCTATAAAGACTAAAGGAAAAGGCAAGGATGAATGCATGAAATAAAAGCCAACAACATTGAAAGAAGTATAAACTCTACACTAGTAGTCGCCCAACCAAAATGGTCTGACCTTGCTCAAAGTGACAATACTCATAATTTAAGATGTTCAAAGCAGCTTGGCGGTCTAAAAAATTGAAATGTTGACTCGCTGAAGTTGAATGATGAACAAGATGACCATCACCAGAGGTGACTGATGCTTATCGTGACCAACGACACTAACCTACGATATGAGTGTCTACGATCGTCGATAGTATAGTAACCCAACTAAAGGTTGGGGTCGTGTCCCAAGGGAGCGATTTTGAGAATTAATAGCCTATTAGAATTTCATTCGCATTAGTCGTAGCTAAAGACATTTGCGATAAAAGACATAGTAAATTAAAGGGGTTAGACAAAAAGTGTCAAATATCAAAGAGGAGGGTTTTGTAACAAGTAAATAAAAAACAAAATCAAGTATGGGGAAAGGTTCGTGGGATGTGACCGCAATACAAGTTGAGATAGATTGTTGGGTACATGCTTTCGACAGGAAATTTGTAAAGTAATAGTGACTAGGCAAAGCTTTAAATGGAATTACGTTCCCTTTCGGGCAACTTACCCCGTTTCAAATGCGTTCCTCTTGGACACTCATTTGCCGCATGAATACCATCCTACACCTTACCCCACTCACTCTCTTGAGTTAAGTGTTAGGATATCTGACTAGGGCTCATCCTCTCGAGCTGAACCTCATGTCGACCCACCCTTTAGGCCATCAGTCTTGTAACACCCCTAAATACTAACCAAGAGTCGCATGTCGATTTACCGTTGCTTAATTACTAGAATATGTTTTAGTCTCATTGTGGGAACTTGAAGTGTTGTGAAAATTGCCAACTTGCTTAGCATAAATTCTTATCGTAATTTAAGGATTTGTGATGGGGTGTTTAGGTAATATCCTAATTAAAATTATGTTTAACTTTAAAAGGAAGGTAAGGGATATACATATAGATATATATGTATGCTTTTTGGGCAGCCAACTTTTTGTTTGGGCAGCCCTTTTTGGTGACATCTGTACAGCTGATAACTATCACCTTTGTAACTATATATTTTCACACCTCCTTCAATTAAATTCATTTCCCTCAAGTCTAAGAACATTAGAACCTTAGCTTAACATATTGTTCTT
>JAJOOE010033645.1:0-16041 GCA_036250405.1 Solanum raphanifolium
CTAGGAGTTATGACTGCTCAAAGTTGGCCAAAAACTCACTGATTTCCACACTTGGCCGAATTTCCAGATTCTGAATTTTTTTCCAAAAATGACTACTTCCAATTTCAAGCTTCTTCATATTCATTTTAAATTGTCGGATGTTACATGCTCCCCATGGGGACATACTAGTCCTTATGAATCCTTTTTCTAATAAGTCTTTTAATTGCTCTTTCAACTCCCGTAATTCTACCGGGGCCATTCTATACGGAAGAATGGAGATAGGTTGAGTTTCTAGAATCACATCAATACCAAACTCTACTTCTCGTTTTGGAGGCAAACCTAGAAGATCTTCAGGAAATAAATCAGGAAACTCATTCACTACCGGAATGGATTGAAGAGTTGGTGGCTCCGCATCTATATTTTTCACTCTCACTACATGACATATGTATCCTTTGGACATCATCTTCTTTGCCTTAAGATAAGAAATAAATTTACCTTTTGGTGCCCCAATATTACCTTTACATTCAAGGACTACCTCTTTTGGAAAATGGAAATGCACCATCTTAGTTCGGCAATCTACTGTGGCATTATAAGAAGCTAACCAATCCATACCCATTATAACATCAAAATCTACCATTTCTAGCTCAACAAGGTCAGCCATTGTATCACGATCACAAACAATTACAATGGAATTACGATAACCTTTCTAGCTATAATAGACTCACCAATCGGTGTAGACTCTTCAAATGGCTTCACTAATAATTCTAGTGTTCTTTTAAAATTTTCAGCAATCAATGGAGTAACATATGATAGTGTAGACGCCGGATCAATTGATACATATACAATACGTGAAAAGATGGACAATGTACCTATAACCACATCCGGAGAGGCTTCTAAATTTTGTCAATCCCCTAGAGCAAATGTGCGATTTTGAACTCCACTAGAACTAGCTGCTCCCCTAGCTCCTCTACCACGACTAGTAGGCATTTGTCCCTTACCCAAAGAAGGTGCTAATGATGATGATGGGGCAATTGATTTAGTAGTTTGTGCCACACCACCCACACCTCTATGAGGTCCATTTCTCGTCATATGACCCGGTGTACCACACCAAAAACAAACATTTGTCCCAAACCTACATGCACCTAGATGATTCCTTCCACATTGTTTACAAGGGTGTCGAGGAGGCCTTGTTTGGCTAGTACTTCCCTGCTCTTGATGACCCGCTATTTTTGAACCTTGGCTTTCACTTCTTTGCCCAAACTGATTTCCCCTAAACCCTTGAAACTGTGGTGTAACACTAGCTTTATAGTAGAAAGATGATGTCCTAGGCTGTCTGTTAGAGAACCGAGGCTTAAACTCACCTTGGGATGGTGTAAACTGCCCCATGGATCTTGCCCTCTTAGAATGCCTTGTTTTTTACTCTTGTGTCCTTCTTCTTTGCCTTTGATCCTCCAACTTTTGCGCAAAAGCTTGCATCCTTGCTACATCCATATCTTTATTCAACGAAGCAATCGTATAGTCTCTAACCAGATATGAATCTAATATATCCACATATCAATGAATTATATCCTCCATAGTAGCTACTACATTAGGAGCATAACTGGCCAAGAAATTAAATTTGAGACTGTACTCTCTCACACTCATACTTCCTTGGTGGAGATTTAAGAACTGATCTGCACGGGCCTCTCGGATCTCCAATGGCAGATAATGGTCAAGAAATACCTTTTTGAACTCTTTCCGCGTAGCTAAAGGTGCATATGTTCCCCTAGATTGCTTCCAAGCTTCATACCACAATATAGCCACACCGTTTAATCGATATGATGCTAGCTCAAGTGCTTCTTTACCACTTACATGCATAATATCCAAAGTCCGTTGGATTTGATCTATAAAGTCCTGTGGATCTTCATTAGGATCTGACCCGGTGAATGATGGAGGGTCAAAATTAAGGAAGTCAAGTATCCGCGTGCCAGCTGCTCTACTACACCACTAGTATCTGCAACTGGATCTTCTTGCCTTTAGCCGTGGCCAACAACTATACGAGTCAATAATTAGACTGTATTCCTCAAATCTTGCTCGGTAGCTTTAATAGTGGGTTTTTGAGGTGCAGCTTCCCTCTTTAGATCTTCTAGAGATGGAGGGGTCGGTGAAGTCTATGATAGAGACTCATCTTTAGCCTAACCTTGAACAGCTTGACTAGATGGGGGTTGGCTGGTCCCTTCTTGGGTAGCCACATCTACTCGCTTACCAGTACTTTTACTCCTTCTCGTAACCAGCATCTTTGCTATAATAAAACAATTTAGAAATTCGATATGATTCACCTACAACACTTGTTCTATCGCATGATCTAAGAAATGAAAGAAAGGAGACAACTCCTACATGTCCCGTAGCCTCTTGTTTATAAATATGGTGCATAACACATCCATAAGCAAGACTCTACACAGACACCGCTTTGTAGACTCCCTAGGATGACCTGCTCTGATACCACTTTTGTCACGCCTCAAATCCCATTAAGACGGACATGCACCTGATGCCCTAAAGGCCCGAGAATATTAACATGTAACATGTGCTTACTATGCATATAATAACTATGATAATCTTGTGACAAAGTTCACATAGGATGCAGCGATACGAACCAACATAAGTAGACCCAAAACTTATATACAAGACTTGGCCGTTGAAGCCATAACTTGTTAAGACGCAACTGAACCATATACATAAGTATACAAAGCCTCTAAAAGATAGAAAACTTAGAGTAGGTTGGGACAAACCCCACCTTACCCTTAACTACGATACAATACCAAAATGAATCTACCAAGGACTCAGTAAAGCTCCTAATCAACCTGGAGCTCACCAAAAGTAGCTAAGTGACGTGTGCTCCTATTGAGGAGGTCTACTAGCTGGAGTACCTGTGCCTGCAGCATGAAATGCAGCGTCGATGTCAGTACGAAAAAATGTACTGAATATGTAAGGAAATAGCATGTTAAGTCAAGCAAGCAACTCACTTATTTTATTCCATTTTTTAAATATTAATCTCTTTTTCTTTAACTTAGTACTTAACTTTCAACTTTAAGCTCAATTACCACATTACCGTCTCGAGTTTAAATACTTCCGTAGGAGTTATAACTTGCAGTACACATGCTGAAACCTGCAAGGCATCACATCACCTTCCGAGATAGTATAAACTAACACTAATCATATAAGAAACATGGTCCCTCACCTATACTATAAGGCTATGCTAAGTATCACAAGAATAGAACAAGCATATGCGTAATACGGGCTGTTACACTAACTCATTAGAGTTATGTTTTAAATCCAATTGGGTAGATGTGTAATGCAGCCATTTAAATTAGATAGAATTACAATATTTCGTGTCCAATATTTAAATCCATGTGTAGCATCATTTTACCCCACTTCTTGAATCAATTCCCCATTATTTCTAAGCCCAATTCTCATTTGAATACCATAGATACAACGTTCAACAACAACAACAATACACACGCGACCGACCCCACCCCTACGCTTTTTTTTCTTCCTCGTTAACACCAAATAAACAAAACCCAAAAACCATCGCGACCCAAATCGTAAGTCCAGAGGCTCAACCTAGTAAGTATCGACTAAACTGCATCGTCCTCTTCCTCTCTCCCTTATCTTCTCCGTACGAGAATCATTCGGGTGGAGCTATATCATGCGAGAAGCCTCCTTGCTCTTCAAATCAAGCGGCCTCCATTCTCTATTTGTTGGGAAAAGTACTAATTCCAGCTCCTTAACCTTATCCAGTGAGAGCAAATCAAAATTTTCACCTGTCCTCCCCCCCCCCCCTTTCAATCCCATTTTCTCTCCTATGTATATCAGTCTCCCTTTACTGTAAAGTGAAGAGTTTTACCGACAAACAAAAAAAAAATTCTTCAAGAAATAGTGTTTTAGATAGGTAAAAAAACATTCCAGGTTTAAGAAATTTTAGAGCAAAAAATCCTCTTTCTTATTTGTTGTTTTCGAGACGCTGGCTAAGCGGAGTTAGGTGTAGCTCTATTTTGATGGTGGAAGCCTCATGGCTAGCTCGTTCTCTTCCCAGTTCCTGCCCCAAAAAAGGTAATTTCATTTCATTTTTTTAGTTTCTTGGGTTATTTGAATTGAATAACATCATGACTGGCTTGTATTTTTATAAATTGGTTTCCTTTATGTGCTTGGTTCCCTTCTTAGTTAGTTTAATAACTGCTTCTTGTAAAAAAAAATCTCAGCTTTATGTTTAATTTCGATCATTAATATTCAGATTTGATTCCTTCTATTTCGTCTGTTTCTCTTGGGTTGTGTTAAAGGATTGTGATCCAGAAAAGTATCTAAATACTCATATATGTTGTTTTTGTTTGAAGTGTTTAGCTTTCTGGGCATGTAACGCTTCAATCATTTTTCATTTTCAAGTTCTTTTAGCAATAAATCTGGTCTCCTTTGAAAAGATAAAATCATTTATTTCGCTGAGCTTTAAACTATCCAGTTCTCACCTCAGTAAATGTCTAAGAACTCTCTTTGTTTTGGTTGTTTTTACTTTCATTGGTTTACTTCTTGAATACGTTCTTTACTGTTGTATTATCTGCTCTTGTTACTTTCCATTTTCTTAGTTTGTTGAGTCTTGAAGTTATAGTTATTTCTCGTTAAGAAATCCTTTGATCAGTTCAAGGTTTCGTTCTTATTTATTTGTGTCATGTCTTTATTTGGCCCACTTCACAAATGATGGTTCAAGTTCTAGTCTGATGTTCTTTGACATAGTTTAGCTTCGTGTCTTTTACAATAATCGTTGTTTTAGCATGAGTTGAGATATCTCAAAATCTAATCCATCTAAAATTGATATATTGTTTGTGGCCATAATTGAGCCAAAATTTGTAGACTTTGTTTTAAATTTGTATGGTTTAATTATTATTCGATAATGAATTGAAGTTTCAAATCTCTTTGTGTGCTTTATCTTGAATGGGGTAGTAACCTGATCATTTTAATAACTTTTTTATACACTTATATATAACATTTAATCTATATTTTTCTTAGTTTGTTGAAACAAAAGTTATTTGCAGTGATGTTGATGTATTTATTTAAACTAATTCTTGTTTTGTTCCAAATGTATAATAGCGTTAACTTTGTTTGTTTCTTTAATTTTTTGGCATAACTCTAGTAAGCAGGTTAATATGATTCATTAATTGTGTCATTATTTCATGATTCCATGTCATATTCCCTTTGCTAAATTGATTCTCTTGTGTGTATGTGAAATCGGCCCGAGTTCACCATGAACTCCTCTCCTTGCATTTTCTTGTTGGGCCAAAGGCCCAATGCTTCCTCTCGAGTCAGCCAATAATGGAATTGATGAATAGGTCAAATCGGAGGCGAAATACATTCTGAAAAATTGAAACACAAGTCCCTAAGAAAGTCCAAAAATGGACTATATACATTCTGTATACGTGATATACGGGTCAAAGTGCATAAATACAAGTCAAAACACAGCAGTTATAGGTCGAAAGCAAAAAAATACGGGGTTGGAACTGAAATACAGGTCTTAGAAGCTCAAAAGAAGGATGTATACATCCAATATACGGACCGTATACATTAGTACACAACCAGTGTAGACACAGTCTCTTGGCACTAAAATGGGCCAAAGCCTAGTTTTATTTTTTGCTCTAGCAGGCCTAGGATGGATGAAAGAGCTAAGGCCCATTTTTTTTGTCATTGGGCCATTTTCAAATTTAGGACAGGTGGGCCAAGGGTCCAGAAATTGAATTTGGGCCAAAAGCTCAAATTTTACTTTACCTCTTCTTTCTTTGCTTATTTATTGTATTAACTCTAACCTTTGTTATATGGGAAACTTATATAAATATACTATAATAAAAAAATATTTAACATTTATAGCAATTACATTTTTTTCACTTGATTTAATACATATTACAAAGAACAATTTATTATTCACACATAATACAAGTTTTATTGATGGATAATACATTTATTACAAATTTAATACACGTATAATACAATGTGTCAACTTCTTACCAAATAAGCATAATATATTTTTAAAAGCAGTTATAATAAATATATATTGCATACTTAATTCACTTTTAATACATATTGCAGATTTAACATAGTATTGTTATGTATTGCTAGAAATGATAATAAATAAAAAGTATTGCTAAAATCAGTAATTATTTATTAAAAGGCACCCATCCAAGTAATTGTTCCTTGTTTTATTTGGTTTAAATATAAATAAATTCCCAAAAGGTCACCTTTGTTCTTTCATGTTAATTGGATTGTTCGAGTTTCTTTATTTATTTATATCTCTTTACTTAAGTATTTTATAATAATAACCTTATTGCTAATATTGTTCTTTTCGTATAATATTTTGAAATAGCTTTTATCTATTCTATTTATAACATAATAAATATTTTACAAAGTTAGTCAAATTTTAGTCAAGTCGTAGGTCAAATGCACGTTAACAGGCACTTCGAATGCTTAAACCCTTCTCGAAGTATAAATTGAACCCCGAACCCTCCTTTTGGTATTTCAAATTATTTTTCTGTTTAAGTCTTTTATAGATTTAAAGTTTTGTTGATTTTTCTTTAAAATAAAGTGGCGACTCTCTTTGAAAAAATTAATTTTTCTTAAAAAGTTAATTGATTTTCGAAAAAAGTCTTTATATTTATTTTTTTAAAACATGAAACCAGAAATGGCGACTCTCTTTTAAAAAATCAATTTTTTCTTAAAAAGTTGATTGATTTTCAAGAAAAGTCTTTATATTTCCTTTTTAAAACATGAAAACATTACTTCAGGAGCTTGGGCTTGTCCTAGACAAATCTATTGGTAGAGGCTTATTGTCATACATTGTATATTTCTACTTATGAAGTACTATGTTTTGGGTATCATGTTTAGAGTGTCTGTTGAGGTTTATATTCCGCTTTATCTCTTTCTTTCTATTATGTTGTAACCTTAGTATCATGGTTATGCTAAGTGGCTTATTTAAGGTCTCATGGGATCCTATTCACCATGTCAGATATAGCAAGTAGCTTGGGTCGTTAACAAACTTCATATTCAGAACTTATGTTTTAAAAGAGTTCTAGGTGTCTAACAAGATGCATTAAGTAGTCTTATTCATGAGTGTGAAGGGCACCAAATTTGTGAATAGGAAGTTATGAGATATTTCAGAAACACCACTTCATTTATTACTCTAAAGTCATGTGATAGAGTTGAACTCTATAAAGGAACTAGAATGTGGAACCCAGAGTTCCTCAAGCTCCGCCCGATCTTTTGGTTGAGAAAGTGTCTTATGTAGAGTTTAGGACTACTTTCCAAGTGTTGGCTCAAGATGTGAATGCACAAGCTAACCAAGAGGTTGTAGCTCTCGTGAATCCAAATATGGGTATGGAAGCAACAATGGTTTGAGACTTCACAAGGATTAATCCTTTATAATTCCATGGTTCTATGGTTGATAAGGATCAACAAGAGTTTGTAGAGGGGATTCAAAAGATTGTAGATATTATGGGAGTGACGTCGGGGAAAAGGTGGACTTGGATACTTATCAATTTAAAGGGGTTGCTCAAGTATGGTTTTCTCAATTGAAGGATAAAAGGGAATTTGATGCGGGTCCCTTGGATTGCGACAAGTTTAAAGAGGTGTTTCTTGACTGATTTTTTTCCCTTGAGATGAGGGAGGAAAAGGTGCAAGAATTTATCAAGTTAAGGCAAGGCAATATCAGTGTTAAGGAATACTCTTTGAAGTTTCCTCAATTGTCCAAGTATGCCCCAACAATAGTTGACAACTCTAGAGCTCATATGAGTAAGCTTGTTTTGAATGTTTCTGACATGTTTGTGAAATGGTGGTCAAATAATGTATAATTGTCATGTTGATTAAAGAGATGGACGTCTCTAGGTTGATGAAACATGCACAATAAACAAAATAGGAAAAGCATAAGGAGAAGGCTACAGAGTCTAAGAGGGAAATAATGTACAGTACTGATTTATCTAACTCAGAGGTCTGGTAGAAATGGATGTTCAACAAAAGTTCTCCGGTCTAATTTCATCTAGTGCTCTGGTTCCGAGATTCAAGAAAGATAGTGTGTCTAACCTTAAGCCTCAAGGAGGTGTCTCTAGTGGATCTTTATTTCCAACTTACCAAAAGTGTGGCAAGAGTCACTCTAGGAGATGTTTGGCCAAGACCGATATTTGTGATGGGTTTGATAGGGCTGCTCACAGATAGAGAGAGTGCCCATTAATTGCTAGAAAGTGTAAATGTGGTCTTTAGGCTCACCCTAGTGCTTCTTCTAGTCACCCAACTCAAAAGGGTGCTTCATTTGTATCTAGTAGTCACCGCCAGAATAGGTTTTATGCTCTCTCCAGACTCGACAACATAATGAGGGTTATCCAGATGTGGCTACTAGTATATCATGAGTCTTTCAATTTAATGTTTATGCATTGCTTGATCTAGGGGCTACATTATCTTTTGTGACTCCTTATGTGTCTATGAAGTTTGATGTCAATCCTGAAATACTTATATAACCTTTCTTAGTCTCTACTCTTATTCCTTTATTTCTAGGCGAATCTATAGGAACTGCCCGGTCTCAATTTTCCATAAAGTCAACCTAGTTAATCTTGTAGACTTAGACATGATGGACTTTGATGTCATTCTCGGTATGAATTTTCTTCATTCTTTTGATGCTTCCATCAATTGGAGAACTCGAGTGATCCGAGTTTAGTTTCCAAATGAACCTATCTTAGAATGGAAGGGTGGAAATTCAGTGCCTGTAGGTAAATTTATCTAATGCCTTAATGTTAGGAAGATGATCTCTATAGATCGCATTTATCTCCTCATTTGGATTAGGGATATAGATTCTGAAGCCCCTACTCTTGATTCAGTTCTAGTTGTGAATGAGTTTACACATGTATTTCCTAATGTTCATCCCAAAAGGGGCATAGATTTTTGAATCACCCTTCTATCAAATACACATTCTATCTCTATTCCTAATTACCGTATGGCTCTAGTAAAACTTAGGACGTTAAAGTATTAGCTAAAGATTTGGTGGATAAAGGTTTCGTTAGACTGAATATTTCACCATCACGTGCTTTGATTTTTTTTTTTGTTCGAAACATGATAGTTTACTTTGTATGTGCATTCATTATAAATAATTAAACAAGGTCATGGTAAAGAATAAGTATTATATCCCTAGGATCGATGACTTATTTGATCAACTTCATGGTCCTAGTTTCTTCTCAAAGATTGATCTTTGATTAGGGTATCATCAGTTGAGGATAAGATAAAGTGGCATTGCAAATATGGCTTTTTGAACTCAATATGGTCACTATGAGTTTTTAGTGATGTCATTTGGTTTGACAAATACCTCGACAACTTTTATTTATCATATGAATAGAGTATTAAAGCAACACCTTAACATGTTCGTGATTGTGTTTACTGATGATATTTTGAGTTGCTCACAGAGTAAGGATGAGCATGTTGATCACCTAAGGATTTTTTTCAAAATCCTCAAGGATCATCAATTGTATACTACGTTTAGAAAATGTGAATTTCAGTTGAGGTGCGTTTCTTTCCTAGGACATATTATTTCTGATGAAGGTAATCAAGATGATTTTCTTGAAAATTGATATAGTTAGAATGTGGCCTAGACCTCTTGCCCATTCATTTATCAAGAGTTTCTTATGATTGGCCGGTTACTATAGAAGGTTTATGGAAGGTTTTCCCTCTATTGCTTCACCTTCGATTACTTTGACTCAGAAAAAGGTGAAATTTCAGTGGTCAGAAGCTTTTGAGAATAGTTACTAGGAGTTCAAGCATAGACTCACTTCAGCCCCAATTTTTACTTTACCGGAAGGTTCTTATGGTTTTGTTGTTTTTCGCAATGCTTGAAGAACTAACTTGCTTGTGTTCTAATGCAACATGGTAAGGCAATTTCTTATGCGTCGAGGAAACTTAAGGTGCATGAAAAGAATTACCCAACTCATGGTTGAGAGTTGGCAGCGGTAAATTTTGCTTTAACAATTTGGAGACACTATCTCTACGTTGTTTATGTGGATATGTTTTGATCATAAAAGCTTACAATACGTGTTTATGCAAAAAGGATTTGAATGTTCACAATGGAAGGTGGCTTAAGTTGTTAATGGACTATTATATGAGTGTTCTTGCCCATCAAGGTAAGGCAAATGTTGTTGCCGATGCTCTTAGGTGATTTTCCACGTGTAGTGTTGCTCACATTAAATATGGTAAAAAGTAATAAGTTTATGATGTGCATAGACTAGCTCGTTTGGGTGTTCGTTTGGCTAACTCCATGTAGGGTGTTGTCATTGTTCAAAATAGTTCAGAATCGTCTCTTGTGTCGGATTTTAAGGTCAGGTTAGATCTTTTTTATCCAACTTTAATTGAGTTGAAGAAAGAGGTTTCTAAGAGACCCATTGAGTCTTTCTCCTAAAGGGAAGATAGTGTGCTTCATTATCATGGTCGGTTATGTATTCGAAATGTTGATGAGTGTATCCATTTTATCACAAGCTCATAGTTCTTGGTATTTATTAACCAGAGAGCAACCAAGATGTACCATGATTTATGGGAGGTCTATTTGTGGAATAGGATGGAGAAGGATATTGCAGAATTCATTGCTAAGTGTCTGAATTGTCAGCAAGTTAAAATTTAGCACAAAAATTGGGAGGTTTGGCTCAAGATATTAGCATTGCTACTTGGAAGTAGGAAGATTTGAATATGGATTTCATTACGGGTTTACCCGACACTCGGCAACATTATGATTTTATTTGGGTCATCATGGACGGAATGATGAAATCGGCACATTTTGTTCCCATAAAGATTTTTTACTAGTTGAGGACTATATCAAGTTGTATATCCAAGAGAGGGTTAAGTTGCATGTTGTACCCTTATCTGTTATATCAGATCGAGGTCCCAAGTTACTTCCCTATTTTGGAGGTCTTTTCAAAAAGGCATAGGCATCCAAGTTAAAGTTAGTAAAATATTCATCCTTAGACCGATGGTCAAGCCGAGCATGCTTATTCAGATTTTGGAGCATATGTTGAGCGCTTGTGTGATTGACTTCAAGGGTAATTGGGATGATCATTTACCTTTGATAGAGTTTGCTTATAAAAATAGTTATCACTCCAGTATTCAGATTGCTCCATTTGAGGCTCTTCATGGTAAGAGGTGTAGGTCTTCTATTTGTTTGTTCAAAGTTTCAGAGGTCGCTTTGATATGACCCAAGTAAGTGCATGAGGCTATGGAGTTTGACTTCTTAAAGAGAGGTTGAAAATGGCTCAAAGTCGACAAAAGTTTTATGTGGATGTTAGAAGAAGAGATCTTGATTTTGATATTAGTGATTGGGTTTTGAAAACTCGTGAAAGGTGTGATGATATTTGGAAAGAAAGGGAAACTTACTCCCCATTATCTATGACTATATCAAATTTCGAGGCGTTTTGGGAAGATAACATATGAGTTGGATTCGCCTTCTGATTCGACAATGGTGCATCTGGTGTTTCAAGTTTCATTGTTGAAAAAGTCTGTCGATGACCCTACTTTAATAGTGTCATTGTAGAATGTTTGTGTTAAGGGATGTCTTCTAGATGAAGAGGTTCTAGTTGAGATGATCATTTAACTTTGATAGAGTTTGCTTATAAAAATTGTTATCACTCCAGTATTCAGATTGCTCTATTTGAGGCTCTTCATGGTAATAGATGTAGGTCTTCTATTGGTTTGTTCAAATTTTGAGAGGTCTCTTTGATATGGCCCTAGTAAGTGCATGAGTCTATGGAGTTCGACTTCTTAAAGAGAGGTTGAAAATTGCTCAAAGTCAACAAAAGTTTTATGTGATTGTTAAAAGAAGAGAGCTTGAGTTTGATATTAGTGATTGGGTTTATTTGAAAACTCATGAAGGGTTTGATGAGATTTGGAAAGAAAGGGAAACTTACTCCCCATTATCTATGCCTATATTATATTTTGAGGCATTTGGGGAAGATAACCTATGAGTTGGATTTTCCTTCTGATTCGACAATAGTGCATCTGGTGTTTCATGTTTCATTGTTGAAAAAGTGTGCCGATGACCCTACTTCAATAGTGTCATTGTAGAATGTTTGTGTTAACGGAATTCTTCTAGATGAAGAGGTTCTAGTTGAGATATTGGACCATCAAGTTTGGAAGTTGAGAAATAATAAAATTGCTCCCATGGAAGTCCTATGGAGGAATCACTTAGTTGAGGGTGACACTTGGGAGGCCAAAATCGATATGATGTCCAAGTATCCCCATCTTATTTCCTCCGCTACAGTTTAAGCTTGAGTTATTCGTCCATAATATGTTTAATATTTCGTATGAAGGCATTTTGGCTATTCTCATGTTTCCATATGCATTCATATTCATGAAAAGTTGTTATAAAGTTCAAGTTTTAGCTTGGGGTAAATTAATCCTTGATTTTATGCATTTTGATGTGGTTTACATTCATGTTGGTTCGTTAGATCATTTTCCTTCTCTATTCATGCTAGCTTGAGTCCTATCTTGGATGAACGTTCTCAATGGGGATATATTGTAACACCTCAGAAGTTGGTAAGTTTAATCGGGAAGAAATTTTGTAGAAAACTTTGTTGTTGTAGGTTTTCAAAAGGCTTAATACGAACTGTAAAAGGCCATTTGTTTCGTAGTAAGGCAGTCATAGTTTAAGTGTGGAAATTTGGGAAATTTCAAGTCTCTCAAGAATTACTACAGACCAAAAGGACGGTTTGTGGTTATCAATCGTAGATTGAGTTCCCAAACTTGATGATTTTTGATACCTCAAGTTGTACGAGTGAGTGTATGGACCGTACAAGTGTAAACGATCTGTAGTCCTTTGTCGTGGAATGATCTCTGGACTATGAAGGATTTCTTTTCTTGAGTCGACAGATTGGTGTATGGCTCATACAAGGTTGTACGGTTAGTATGATTGGGCTTGTAGTTAGTTATCAAAATTGTTGGTCTCACTACTTGGTCTACAATGACCAGTAGGGTCCTTAGAAGCTTGTATAAACCGTACATGGGTCTGTAGAGTCAATTCGATAGTTTTATCTCAATGTTATTTAAGTCTTTTCTCTACCCATTTAATTACTAAACTATGTCATTTCTAAACTATGTCTAAGCCCTATAACTGAATTTACATATCAAAATTCTTCCATTCCCTCAAAACCAGAAACGCTCTAAAGGTGTCTCTTCTCAAGGGTTCTCACATGGTGATTTAGGATTTCTTCAAGATTTCAAGTCACCTTATCCAAGTTCAAGGCTAGGGTTCATAGATATATGTGAGGAGTTAATCAATGGATTCCTTTTCATCCAGTTAGTCATAAGGATCTTTTATTTTCTTCTGTGATTCCAACACAATTTCTAGGGTTTTGCATGATTTCTTATGGGTTCTATTGTTTATGAATAAATTCTTTATACTTGTTCTTACTGTACATGATTTGATATAAGTCACATGTTTCTAAGATTTTTCACATGAACCAATGTATATGAATAACTTATAATTATGAACTAAGTTCAAAGATATGCATGATTCATGAATTGAGGAATTTATGAATCAAGGATACTATTGGATAAAGTATCAACATGTTTTAAGAATAGTTAGCTTCCAATTGAAGTATTCTCCTTATGAAAAGATTATCATAATTTAGATGATTTAAATGTGTCATAATGATTATGATATGAAATCATGATTTTGAAAGGAGCTATTACATGATACGAAGTTTATGATTGATTTGGTATTACTAGATTCTTACCAATTAAACTATTATAATTATAATATGAGTATATATATTTTTGTTGGCAGTTTAATTAGCAGTTAGTGGAATATGGGATGGACACTACATGTTAGTAGAGGTGGAGTTATTTTATAAAAACCCCTTGTCCTATAACTATGTGCCCCTGTTGGACTTTGTCTCGATTGGACATAGCTAGTGGATCCACCTAAGCTTAAGAACATGGTCCTTACCTTGGCAAGTATGACATTTTTTTTATGTTGAAGTAGTACTCTGGACTCTATGTTATAACTCAGATTGCTTATGTGGTTTAACGGTACAAATCCCACATAAGAATAGGGTTCTCATAATAGTGTATGGTTTTCCTCAAATATTATGATTTAAGCTTATGTTATTCTATTTAAGTATTGCATTGACCTTTGTCTTATGCATTATGATAACAGTTTATCTAATTTAAGGTGATTTACATGGTCATGCCTTATTATGTTTCAAGATTCATCATATTAATGTGGTTAATACTCATGCATCTTTCCTTATACTTAGTACATTCCAAGTACTAGCACATACATTCTCTTGTGCCTTTATTGTCTCATAATATAGTATCTGATATTCCTCCCCAATCATGACTAGTGGACTGATCACTTTTTAATGTTTTGTGACACCTCATGGTTTGAGGGCATGACCACTTGTTATGAGTTATTTCTTTCTTTTCTTTTAGATTTCATACTTAATTTGTGAGTCAGGGCTTGTCCTAGTCACATCAACCGATAGAGGCTTTTTGTTAGACGTAGTATATTTCCTCTTATGAAGTCATTGTACTGTGTTATTGGTATCATGTTGAGAGTTTCTGTTGAGGTTTATATTCCAATCTTTCACTTTATTTCTATTATATTGTCATCTTAGTGTCTCTTATGATCAGTGGCTTGATTAGGGTCTCTCGGGATCCTCTACCCAGTCAAGTCCCCCACCTTAGGTTCAATCACGTGAAGCTTGAAGCCAAGAAAGGGCGAGCACAAGAACAAAATGGTGATCCACTATAACACCTCGGTTTCTGGAAAGGGTGAAATTTTAGTTTTTCAGAAGAATGTGGTGCCATAATACGAAGGCCAGCCACGGCTCGTGGATGGAGCCATGGACCATAGGTTTAGTCCGTTTATTGGCCACCCAATCAGGTTCAGAGGACCACGGACTGGACCAACGGACCATCGTTGGGTCCACGGTCAGTGGATGAGGTCTGTAGGTCCATACCCCAAATCTCTATTTCTAAAGTAAATAGACTGACGTGTAGGACGGACGATCAATCATACCACAGTTCATCGATCATACCCATCGTTAGTGACGACTCTTAATTCCTAGGGGCAGTTGGGTCTTTCTCTAATTAGTCTAGCCTAATACTATGTCATTTAACCCTTCGCTAAATCCCCTATATAAGTGTTTTAACTCTAAAATTTCCCAATTGAAAATCATTCTCTCAAATTTACAAAACAAGAACAAGTCTTCCTCTCAAATATTTCTCTCCCTAGAAAATTTGAAGAATAAGGGTCCAAGCTAGGGTTTGAAAGTCAATTCTCCAATTCCTCCATTGAAGTCAAGCTTTTGGCATTGAGGTATGATAATTTTCATCCATGGATTCCATCCATTCACTGAGTTCCCAAACTCTCCTATTTCCAAAGTTAGAATTCCCCAAGTAAGTTAGGGGTTTCTTCTATGATACATATTCCTTTAATTATTGATATAGTTGATTGATCTATGATCTTTTATGCATGAATTGAGTTAATCTCATGATTTTATGATGATTCCCCATGAACCCATGTAATCCCCATGTTTTTCAAGTTATGATCATATGATGTGGGTTTTGGATTATGAAAGAGAAGTTTATGAAATCAAGCATTTTTTATGAAATTTGTGTAAATGTTTTAAGAATTCTTTGAGAGTGAAGTGTCGCTGATTATGTTGTTATTGTGTTGTTGAAAGGATTTCTCATATACACATGAAAGTGTGATTGTGAAAGGTTTTCTCACATAGTAAGGATTCTAAGGTTGAAAGGACTTCTCACCTAATTGAATCAAAAATAAAGAATTATCCTTATGAAACCTAGCTCGGATTCGTTATTGAATGATACCTTTCCATGGATGACATATGACCTAGCTTGGATTGGCAAGATGAAGTGCCTGTAACGACTCAGAAAAAATGATAGGTTAAGCAAGAGCCTATGACTTTGTGTTGACTTTATAATGAGGTTCTATGAGGGGTTTATATGTAATTTCGTTTTAATTGTGTAACTCCGACAATTTAAAATGAATAAGAAGAAGCTTGA
>JAJOOE010033646.1:0-19208 GCA_036250405.1 Solanum raphanifolium
TTAAATTTGAATCACCCAGAAAGAAAATAGGAAAAATTATCTAACTATACAACTTTTTTTATCATATCCTCTAAAATTTTCTACCATTTGAAAAAAATCTCGTCCCTTATCTTTTTGATTCGGATGACGATGATTTTCATGAAAATAGATCCAAACAAAGAAACGATCCATTAATCAAGAAGAAATTGCAAGAGGAGAAGTTGAAGAAGGATGCATGCTCGAGTTTTAAATCACTCGTTGAAAAACTTTCAACGAGTTGGTATATAACCTCAATTATTTCTAATGTATTTGGTTGATTTTTGTGTGTTTACTTATGTATCATGTTTATGTTTCAACTATTAGATATATTTACAATTTTATTTGTGTACAATGTATCTGACACAAATGTTATTGTTAATAAATTACTCCAATTATTTCAAACCTAAATCAGTATGAATCATGTTTATATAGTTATGTATGTGTATAGTTATTTCAAACCTATGTCAACTTTCATTATATTTTAGTAGCTGATACATAACAATGTCAGATACATAACTAAACACACCAAATACAAAGCTGACACAATCCATATGGTTATATGTATCAGAACTCATGTATCAACTTTGTATTAGGTGCATTTAGTCATATATTAGAATTTGTATCTTGACACCATACATATAGTTTTGTGTGCTTACTTATATATTATGTTTATGTTTCAGCTATCATATACACTACAACTTTGTCCGTGTACAATATATCGGGTACAAATGTTATTGTTGATAAATACCCTCAATTATTTCAAATCTAAATTAGTATGAATCATGTTTATAGTTATGTATCTGATACATGCAGAGCCGTCTTAATCCCTAGGCCACTAAAGTCATCGCTTGAGGCCCCATATTTTTTGGGGCTCCCTTTTTTTTATAAAAAAAATTACTTATAAATGTTATTTTTTTAAAAAAAATATATGTACTATGAGTGATATGATTTCCACTAAGGAAACTGCATATGAGAGGAATATAGAATTCGAATTTTGTAAGAAGCAATTTGATGAAAATAGTGATAACAAAATCACAAAGTTCCTTGAAATTTGATATATAGATTTGAACTTTTGAACCAATTGAAGCATATGAAAATACTTTTGGTTTCTTATTTAGTGGTTAGGGGTGGGCATGGTATGGTATATACCGAATTACCACACCATACCAAAAAAATTTATATCGTAATTTTAGTATTATGGTATTTGGTATGATACATGGTATACATTTTAATTTTTTGTGGTATTTGATATTTAGAAATAACATATTGAATACCATATCGAAGTATACAGTTACATAAATAACATATATGTATTATTAAAATACTAACAAATATGCAACCTAGTATTAGAAGAAACTAAATGTTTAGAAGTTGAAACTTTGACTACTCTATTTTGATTGAAATGTATTTGAATTATTGATTAACAAAAGGGTTTTTTGTACTTTATTTTGCATGTATATATCTACATTTGTAATGTGTTAGTATGATACAATTGAGACCTTTTTTTAATGGTCGAAATCATAATACTCTATTATACGAGTATATATTAGTCGAAATTAAATAAATTATGGCTACAGATTTACCATATCGTAGAATACCGTAACCGAATTTCAATATACCGAACCATACCGAATTATATTGGTATGGCAATGGTATAATTTTAAAAAACAGAATATCGAAATTACGGTATCGATAATTTCAAATACCGTACCATACTATGAATTGCATATAAGATGAATATAGAACCCGGATTTTGTAAGAAATAATGTGATGAAAATAGTGATAATGACATCACAAAGTCCCCTGAAATTAGATATATAGATTTGAAATTTTGAACCAATTGAAGCATATGAAAATATTTTTGGTTTCTTATTTAGTGGTAAATTGAGATCACTAGATATGAGAATTTGAAAAGAATATTGTCTTAATCTTGAACTTTCTTAACACACAATAGTTATTCTGTTATTGATGGTTTAGATTTATTTTTTGAATTAAAAGTGTTAAGAGAAATAATACAAGTAGAAGATAATAATGATCTAATGAAAATACTTAATCAAATAAAAAGACTTGATTCTTTTCCAAATACACATATTGCTTATAGAATAATGTTAACAACTCATGTAATCATTACCTCTGCCGAAAGAATTTTTTCGAAACTAAAACAACATTAGCTCCGAAATATACGTTTGAACCATATGCCAATAGCTATCCTTATATTTCAAGTAAAGTCTCTTTCATAAGGAAAAATCCTTTTGGCCAGATAACTTTGATCATAATTTGGCCAGAATGGTAAAAAGACATATTCACACTATAAACTAGTTTTTTTTGGACATTTTTACCCTTCTAACTTAAAATTTGAATACTCACTCTGTCCCTAATTACTTGTTTACTTTTGAATTGACATACCTATTAAGAAAACAATGATTGACATAGTGAGTTAACAGTTTTACTCCTATTAATTATGAAGTAGATGAATTAAAAATTTAAGATTTTCAAGAAGTTCTACATTTTTCAAAGTAATTAATTGAGGGTATAATAGGTAATTTTTTTTATCATTTCTTGATTTGTCAAAATGGACAAGTAATTAAGGACAACTAAAAAAGAAAAAATGAAAAAGTAATTAGGGACAGAGAGAGTATATTCTTAGGATCTCTATATTCTTCAATCATGTTTCTATGACATTAATTATTAATGATTCCGTCAATTATGGAAAAAGACTACAAATTCCACCAAAGAGAACATTAATTATAAAATTGTTTTCAAATTATGTTTTACAAAAAAAAATGTGACATCGATTGTAAAAAAATATTTTTAACTAATACTATTAATGTTTGACTCTCTTTGATTTGACATATATGAACTATACACATGATTTCTATAACTATCAATATTTACCGGTTCTAATGTCTTTTGAGTTGTTGTTATCCAATATTTTATAATTTACATTTAAAATTATTCAATTATATATTTTAATTTAATTTAAATAATAAAAAAAAATTATTTAGTTAGATGTCATTTTAGTAACAAATATAATTAATGATTCGATCGCAACTTATCAAATCGATGTAATATAGGAGAAAATACTTGTATGATTAATATTGTTAATGTGTGACTCTCTTTAGTTCGACACATATAAACTTTATGCATGATTTCTATAATTATCGACATTTACCAGGTCTAATGTATTTTGAGTTGTCATTATCTCAATATTTTGCAAATTGGATTTAAAATTTATTTAAATATATAGTTTAATTTTATTTAAACATGATAATTAAAAAATTACTTAATTGAAGGTCATTTTAGTAACAAACATAAGTAATGATTCACAATTTATCAAATTGACATAATATAAGGGATAAGACTTGTACGATCATATGAACTATACACATGATTTCTATAACCATCGACATTTACTAGCTAGGTCTAATGTGTTTTGAATTGTCGTTATCCCAATATTTTACAAATTACATTTAAAAATTATTAAATTATATAGTTTAATTTTATTTAAAAATAATAATAAAATAAATTACTTAATTGAAGGTCATTAGTAACAAATATAAGTAATGGTTCACTGTCACGCCCCAAGGCTACCCCCTAAACGTAACACGGGACCTAGGATCACGAGTGACCCCAAGCTAACCCTAAGTCTGGTATCTCATAAGCATACTGGAAATAACTAAGTAAGACATGAACTATGCGGAAGCTAAATCAATAAATATTTGAAGAGGAACAAGCTCAATTAGTCTGAATATAAATATAACATATTATGAGAGTTCTAGAGCAGACTTAACAACACTTAATAACTCAAGCTGAAGCTAATACTATGTCTGAAAAGCATTTACTGAGTTGAGTTGTTGGGACATGACCCCAACTAACTCTAACAAACTAAAAACTGAAAATAAAGACAAAGATGAAAACATGTCTATTGTCCACAAAATATGAGGACTCATTACTGAAGCTGCTGAATTCGGATAAAAAATCGATCTATGCGTGATTTAGATGCTGAGTACCTGAACCTACATCATGAAACGATGAAGCGCAAAGAATGCAACAGTACTTAAAATTTACTGAGCATGCAGGATATATATACTAAGTTGAATAAAGTATATAGGCTGAACAATACATAACTGAGCAATTGTCACGACCCGAACCTACACCCCGAACGTAACACGACGTACAAGACTCCGAAGAGCCTCATACAAGCCTTATAGCATTCATAACATAAGACATAAGAAAATGGTGTGGAATTAAAACTTTTTACAATAGAAGACTTTTCATAAAACCAAGTGAAAGTCTAGACATTGTCTCAATAAACCATCTAATACAATCGAATATCAATAAGGGTCTAAGCCCTTTACAACATAGTTTCAAAAGGAAAAGTAGAAGAAACTAGAATTGAACAACTTTTGTCCTCAAATCTTGAGGACTCACCAAAAGCGTGGAGAGAATCAATCTAAGCTTTACACAAAAAGAAAAGTACACCTCAACAATCGGAACCTACACTTACAGAAAAATGTAGAAAATATGGGTTAGCACAAAAATGCACTAAGTATAGTAGCTATGCATAAAAATCCTTAAAACATGCTCAAAAGGGACATTTAGTTGAAACCATGTATTTTATCAAGTTAAAAAGTCATCATGCACAATAGTGAAGAAACATAAGTCAAACCATCTTATAAGCATATGATACAAGCATAATTATCATGTAAGCCATTATAACACATTAGAACCATCATCTAAGAGAACCCTAAGTTATACTTGTGCAATATATGAATGGCATCCCATAATACCACTCACACTAAGTACCCCTTTGAGGCCACCATAAACAAGGAACATTCATATTCCATAAGTCATGACAAGGAAAGCAACTCATAATAACAATATAAGTTAAGCATTCATCATTTCCTTTAGCCTTTAATTCAACTTTCTCATTAACATCATTATAAGCACATTCATTTCATTAGACGTTATGACATTCGAGAAATACACCATAACCACTCTCAAAGCCTACTCGTGCAATGCATGGATGGTATCCTATACTACCACCCACACTTCATAGAACCTATTGAGTAACCATAACACCTAACTCACATGATGTGAATAAGCCCTAACCGACATAGAACATGTGAGCAAACCATGTAATCTGGTGTCATGTCCCACACTGAAAAGAGTTGGTCTACTTGCCTAAGGTAGAACCGGTAACGTTTTAGCTTAGGTGGATCCACTAGCTATAACCTATGAGGGAACATAGTTATGGGGTAAGGAAGGTGTTTATATAAACCCGGCCTAACATGGGGAGAGCTTCCGCCTTACAATATCCACTCGGTGCTAAGCTTTACATTCCCATATAGTAGTTCATTCTCTTTTAACATTATTACACATGAGAGGAATGCCATCGGCCTATCAACTCAAGGTACATTATTATACACATGAAAGGAATGCCATTGGCCTATCGATTCAAGGTACATCATTAGGATAGCTCATTGAATCCTTATGAAAGGAATGTCATTGGCCTATCGATTCAAGATTCATCATTTCAATAGTTCATTGACTCATTATGAAAGGAATGCCATTGGCCTATCGATTCAAGACAAAGCCTTAGAGTACTTCATTAATCATTTATGAAAGGGATGCCATTGGCCTACCGATTCAAGGTTCATTAAGTCAAGATCACTTTAAATTACACATGAAGAGGATTCCCTAAGCCAACCAATTCATGGTACATTATACAAGATCACTTTAAATTACACATGAAGAGGATGCCCTAAGCCTACCAATTCATGGTACATTACACATTGAGAAAACCCTTTGCAACATGCTATCATCATTCACTAGGGTATAGTTAAGAATAGCCTTTCAACAATATCACGATTGCATTATAGTCATAATCACATTACTTTCATTGAAATCGCAAAGCATGTACATAGGCTTCATGATTATACAAAATCTCATAGTTTGTCCATAAAGGACCATAAATTATAATTCACCATCACACCTATAATTACTACAATTTAGGCATGGGTAATAGCATAATTCAATTAATTCAATTAGTCTAAACAAAACCCATTTACATGGCCTTTCAATCAATCACAACAAGATCGTCATAGTCATAGTTAATTCATGCATAATAATGTGTAAGGATATAGGGGAGAATGATCTTTCAATCAATACCACAATTACACCATAGTCATAGATAGGGGTGTTCACAGTTTGGATAAAAACCGATCCAAACCGAAAAACTGAACCAAATCGATTAAATAAACCAATTTTTATTTGAATTAGGTGTGGTTTGGTTTTAGATTTTTGAAAACCGATAATATATGGGTTGGTTATGGTTTTGTTTGAAAAAAATCGAAGAAATAACCGAACCGAACTGACAAATTTTATACATATATTTTATTATCATACATACATAATATATTATTTTTATAAAATTTTTTATAGATCTTATATGTGTTTTCATCAAAATTTATTTATAATTTACTTATGAAAGAAAAAATGCGTAAGGTGAGAATATTTATCTTATTGGTTTTATGTATATGAGTGTGTCTATGACAATTCTTTATAAGATTGAAAATATCACTGTTTCTTTCTTCTAGGACAAAATAATGAATTTTGAAGCTTTATTCATAGTAAATTCAATGATTGAAAGTTCTTTAATGTCAGTCATTCTAACTATTTTCATTTTAAATGGATTGTTGTCACTTTTTTCACGTTTTGAATGAATTGTTTATTTTATTTTTGTCTATAGTTAATAACCGAATAACCAAATCAAACCGGACCAAAATCGATAACAACCAAACCGATAAATATATACTATATTTGATTTGGCATGGTTTTGATAATTTTAAAACCGATTAAGTTGGTTTGGTTTTGGTTTTGACCAATAACCGATCCAAACTGACCCGTGAACACCCCTAGCCATAGAATCTACATTTTCAAAGTAATTCTTGAAGCACATGCATAATTCTCATGTTCATGTACCAATTCTCATAATACCCTTCAAGGATCATGAATCACATTCAACCCAACATCTAGAATTTCTACATTAGATATGGGTAATAATATAATTCAATTAATTCATACAAGACCCATTTATATGCTTCTAAAATCAATCAATCCCAATTAAGATCACAATTTAGCAATAGAGGGGATCCATGGGTTCTTGTGGAAATTTCAAAATAATTCAACCATAAATCATCAATTCAATCATAACCCAACATAATTCAACCATTGAAATCATTTTTAAATTGGACCCATGTCACTCGAACAAAACCCTTGAAATTGGGGAAAATTGTAAGTTTTGAAATCAAGTTTTGAAGGGGCTCTATGGGTGGAATATACCCAAAGATGAAAACTATCATACCTTGATGATGAATCCTTCAAAAATTTGATGAAAAACCCTTGAGTTCTTGCAGCCCAAGCTTCAATTTTATTCTTCTTCTTCTTGGGTTTTTAGAGAGAGAAATATTGAGAGGAAGATGAACTTTTGATTTTGATTTGGGTCTTTGTGAAAGTGATTTAGTTTAGGTGTTTAATGACTTAAAATACCTTATATATTTATTTAAAAGTAATATAAAATATACCCATTTAATTTGGACTAAAAATAAAATTTCCAAAAATTACCCATTTGCCCCCACGTGGACTGCCTAAATTTGACCAAGGCAAAGTCTAAGGGATCTTCCACGGGCAGTGGTGTGCTTCACCTGTCGTGGACCCTTCCTTGGACTGTTTCCTTTAGCTTTTGAAGCTAAGGCATTGTCCACGAGGGTCTCCATGTGTAGTGGAAGCTTCCACCTGTCGTGGTCCCTAGCGTAGACATGCACACTTCCTACGTGGCTAAGGCAGCCTCCACGTGCAGCGGGGTCCTCTACGTACCTTGGACCTTCACGTGGACTGACCTCTTGCCAAAAATGGCTAAGGCAAATTTCACGAGGGACTTGCACGGGCAGTGGAGGCTCTTCACGCCTCATGATCCCTCACGTGGACAAAGCCTTTTGCCCACACGGCTAAGGCAAAGTCCACGAGGGACTTCCAAGGGTGATGGAGCCTTCCACGCTCCTTGAACCCTCAAGTGAACTTGCCTCCATGCCTATACGGCTAAGACATTGGTTCAAGGGTGCTTCTAAGGGCAGTGAAGCCTTTCACCTGCCTTGAACCCTCACTTGAAAATATACTTGGTCAAATTTTGGGGCTATTTTACAAATCAAAATCATGCATAAAATTTTAAGACTCAAACGTTAGGCTTTAGTTTCACCTATGAATTTTTCGGGTGTTACAACAATGATATAATCTGAACAAAGATATAGATATGTGCTGAAGTATAACTGAAAAGAGCTAACTTAATGCAATGACCAAGTACTAATCATGAAGGTATATGTTGAACTAAATACTTAAATATATATACTGAAAGTCTAGCCAATGCAGTAAGGGGTCGTTTGGTACAAAGATGTATAACACTGGGATTACTAACGTATGGATTAGTAATGCAGGGATTAGTAACTCAGGGTTTAGTAATGTAGGGATTGATTTTTATCAAGTGTTTGGTTCATTTCTTTCCACTTAATTTTATGTTTGGTTTAAGACTCTAGAAAAAACTTCTTTACTATTTACCTTTGGGTTATTATGAGATTTTCTATTTCATTTAACTAGTCAAGTTAAATACTAAAATAAATATATAAATTATTATTAATTTTGAGGTGTGATGTGTCACTATCTTTGATAGCACAATATATTTCTAATTTTTTGTTGGTCAAATATACCTTAAACTTAACATAGATTTAAGGCTACTTAAATTGTTCAAATAGACGAAACTTATTTTTTTTTTCAAAACAAATAGTTCATGTGGTCAATCGATGAACTACATTAAAAAAATATCAGGAAAATAAACAACCCAATATAGCAAATCAAACATGGAGAAAAAAATATTAGTTTGTGAAATCATCAAATTACATGAAACGAATTTGGAGAATATAAAAGAATATTTATAACTATTCTAATATATAAAAAAAAAAAAGACATTAAATTACATAAGAAATTTGGAAAAAAGATTTGAGGATAGTTAAGTCATTTAGGGGTCTTATCCAAGGATTGTTAAACTTTGGATTAGTTATCCCTCCCTTTTCTAGGGATAAAACAAGACCTTGTATGAGGTATAACTAATACATGAATTAGGTTAAATAAAGTAACCAAACAATTATTTTGTTGGACTAAAATTTAATTCATGGACTATTTTGATTAATACCTCCTACCAAACGAGTCCTAAGAGTCTGACTGTGGGAGCTACTATTAACCGACATAAACTATGTGAGCTAAATGTGGAGTCCGATGTATACACCCCATAGAGAGGACCCAATATACCTTTCCAAGGGTATAGGTGCATGATTATGGTGTGATCACTAAATCTAATGCCCAACTGAGGGGACTTATAAATCTACGCGAGCACGTAGTTCTGAGACTTTGAGGGTACGCTGAACCCTAGGCCAACTCGATGTTAAGTCTACTCCCAACTGATTACATATGAACTAAGATGTACTAAAATGTTGAATAGCTCAAGATACTGACATGCAATCTGAGAATGCAACATTTATATACTGATAATGTGACATTCGATCCCTGGAGCATGATTTTCTGTTTACTAACCTAGCAAGTATAATTCATGAACTAAGAGAAGTTACGCAGTTAGTGTTCTAATTTTTATACAGGAAATTATGCAAACTTTCCAAGAAAACATGTTATTTTGATTAGGGATACTACAACAGCTAAAATCTCAACGAATCTTCAAGGTTTTAGAAACCCTAGGTCTAAACAAGATATGAAGAATCAAGGATCTGACTGAATTCTAGGGACCTAATGGATGAAAGAATCCACTAGTGGAATCCCACATACCTGGTGACAAAATCTAAGGAGAAATCCTTTGGATGTTGGGGCTGAACTTCGTAGAACACTGCTGCTTATTCTTGAGAGAACTGGTCGCCTCTTTCTCTTCTTTTTGCTCTAAGTTGGGTGATTTTAGGAGAGTGAGGGTTTTGGGTTTTGGGTATGTTTTGACTAGATTATTAGGCTTATACTGAGTAAAATGATGTAGTTTAGGTACTAAATGTCGTAGTTTAAATGCCCAAACCATAGGGGAAAGACCAAAACGACCCTGACTTAAAAGCCGCGTGAAACTCATCACTACCTCGTAAGGGCGTTGAGACCATAGCATGTTACACGAAAGCGCCAGGCGAAGGGTAAATGCTTTTTTTGAGTTCATACCAGGATCCACGGAAAGGTTTTTTGCTCACCCCACGAAAGGCGAAGGTTGTCCACGGTGGGACTGAGTGAGAGTGACAGGCCGTCATTTGGACCAAGTCCCATCAACTAGGTCATGGTTATGGCCTTGCCTAGCAGGGCTCTACTGAAAAGAGCATAACCGTTTACTCCGAGCTTGGATTTTAGCAAATCTGGTGGCGTTGGAAAGATGACTGAATCTTTAATTTGATAGGTCATGGGCCACCTAATTCATTTTTTGCTAAAAAATATGACCGTTTGAAGTTGACCTAAAACCGAAAGGTTAAACTTCCCCAATCACGATTTACTTCACGGACCGTGTGAAGGACCACGAGTCTGTAGGCCACCGTGGTCCTTCATAGTGAGTTGGGGTGGTACTGGGTCATTTTCACGGGCATCTTGACGGACCGTGTAGGGTTCCACGGACCGTCGATTGGTTTGTGGTTCCTCACAGTGCCCTTGGGTTTTTTGCTTGCTTTCATGGACAGGTTGACGGACCATGTGGGGTTCTATGGTCCGTGAACCTCTCCGTGGTTTGCCCATTTTTCTTAGTTCAATCTTAGGTAGATTTCTGAGGTGTTACAATATCTCCCCTTGGGATCATTTGTCCTCGAATGAAGATTAAACAAGCTTAGTACGGAGGGAAGGGCTATAATCCCTATTACTGGTACTAGAAACTGTTATCTAACTGAATTGAGTTCCATGAACATGCAAAAAGGCTGAAATAATGATAACTCAGGGAACAAGATATTGAGACTGAATTTACACAAGAGTAAACTGAGAGACTGGAGAGGAACTATTACCTCAAGCTGGAACTGAATCAGAAGGAAAGAGGTGAGGGTATTTGGCATCATAGCTGCTTCTGCTTCCCAAGTAGCTCCCTTTACAGATCGACTCCTCCACAAAACTTTTACTGAAGCGACTTCTTTATTTCTCAACCTACGAACCTGGCAGTTGAGAATTTCAACTGACACCTCTTCATAAGTGAGACTATCCTTCACAGCCACACTCTTTAATGGTACTATCAAAGCCGGATCACCCACACACTTTTTCAACAAGGAAATGCGAAAGACTGGATGAACCGCTACTAATTTTGCTGGCAACTCTAACTCATAAGCAACATTACCAACCCTTTTCAAGATTTTGTAAGGACCTACATATCTGAGAGCTTTCTTTCTTCCCAAATCTCATCACCTCTTTCATAGATGACACTTTTAGGAAAACCTAATCACCGATTCCAAACTTTAAGTACCTTATCCTTACATCTACATAGGATTTCTAACGATTCTGAGCAGTCTTTAGTTTATCTATGATGAGCTGAACTTTCTCCATAGCCTCATAAACTGAATCTGGCCCAATCAAGGCTGCATCACCTACTTTGAACCAACCAACCAGAGATCTGCATCTACGCCCATATAATGCCTCATAAAGGGTCATCTAAATACCATAATGATAGCTATTATTATAGGTGAACTCTATGAGAGGTATGTGATCATCCAAGTTACCCTTGAAATCAATCACACAAGCTCTCAACATATCCTCTAAGGTCTGAATGGTATGCTTTGTCTGACCATCCATCTGCGGATGAAATGTTGTACTAAGATTCACCTGAGTACCAAGACCTTTCTGATACGATCTCCAGAAGTTAGAGGTAAACTGAGGACCTCTGTCTAATATGATAGACAAGGGAATCCCATGTAACCTGAATATCTCATGGATGAAGAGTTTGGCGTAGTATTCCACTTAATCGGTAGTCTTGACTGCCAAGAAGTGAGCTGCCTTAGTGACGTTGTCCACTATCACCCAAATGGAGTCATGTTGTCTGCGAGTATGAGGTAAGCCTGTAATAAAATTTATGTTTATCACTTCCCACTTCCACGTAGGAATGCTAATCTCTTGAGTCATACCTCCTGGTTTTTTATGTTCTACCTTAACTTGCTAATAGTTATGACACTTAGCCACAAAATATGTGATATACCTCTTCATGTCGTTCCACTAATAGACTTTCCGTAGATCACGATACATCTTAGTGGCACCTGGATGAATAGAATACCTAGAATTATGGGCTTTTGTAAGAATATGCCGTCTCAACTCACCCACATGAGGAACACATAAGCGACCTTGGTAACGAAGCACACCATCTCCCCCTTGGGAGAAAACCTCAACTTTCTGTAGATGAACTGCACCCTTCAACTAAAGCAATATAGGATCACTATCATGTTTCTTCTTAACCTCCGCTACCAATGAAAATTCTAACCCATTCTGAACTATCACACCACCTTCTATCGTGTCTGTAAGGCAATTTCCTAAGAGAGCAAGTTGGTGAACATCTCTAGCTAATTCTTTCTTCTTCTCTTCAAAATGTGACACACTACCCATAGACAATCTGCTGAGAGCATCAACCACTATATTTGCCTTACTGAAATGGTATAACACATTCATGTCATAGTCTTTTAGGGATTCAAGCCATCTCCTCTGTCGAAGATTTAACTCTTTCCGGGTGAACACATATTGGATGCTCTTATGATCAGTGAACACATCAACATGAACACCATACAAGTAGTGTCTCCAAATCTGTAGGGCGAATACTATGACTGCAAGCTTGAGGTCATGAGTCAGGTAATCCTTCTCATGGAGCTTAAGCTGCCTAGAAGCAAAGTTATGACCTTACCTTGTTGCATCAGTACACAACCCATGCCGACTCTAGATGCATCATAATAAACTACGTAACCATCTGAACCCTCTGGTAGAGTCAAGATATGAGCTGTAGTCAACTTGGTTTTCAGTTCTAAAAACTTTTCTCACATTCATCTGACCACTGAAACTTGGCCTTCTTCTGAGTCAATTTGGTTAAAGGGGAAGTTATGGATGAAAATCCTTCAACAAACCTCATGTAGTAACTGGCCAAACCCAAGAAATTTCTCATATCTATTGGTGAGGTGGGTCTGGGCCAGTGCTCCACTATCTCAATTTTCTAAGAATCTACTCGGATCCCTTTGCAAGATACCACATGACCAAGGAAACCGACCGAATATAACCAAAATTCACATTTGCTGAACTTAGCAAATAATTGGCGATCTTTCAGAGTTTGCAGAACAACTCTCAAATGAGTCACATGTTCCTCCTCACTCCGAGAATAAATGAGTATATCATCAATAAATATGATAATGAATAAGTCCAAATACTGTTTGAATACCTTGTTCATTAAGTCCATAAAAGTTGTAGGAGCATTTGTTAGTCCAAAAGACATAACTACAAATTCATAATGATCATACCGAGTTCTGAAGGTTGTCTTCAGAATGTCACTATCTCTGACTCTGAGCTGATGATAGACATATCTGAGGTCTATCTTAGAAAAGCAACTAGCACCCTAAAGTTGGTCGAACAAGGATAGGATATTTGTTCTTGATTGTGACTTTGTTCAACTATCGATAGTCAATGCACATTTTGAGATAACCGTCTTTCTTTTTCACGAACAACACTGGAGCACCCCATGTAGCTACTAGGTCTGATGAAGTCCTTATCTAGAAGGTCTTTCAACTTCCGTTTCAATTTCTTAGGCTCGGCTGGATCCATTCTGTAAGGATGAATCGAAATAGGCTGGGTATTTGGGAGGAGATCCATTCCGTAGTCAATCTCCCTTTCGGGAAGAACTCCGGGAACACTTTGGAAAACTCATTTACTACTCGGACTGACTCAAGAGTTGGGTTTCAGAGTTTTAATCCTTAACCTAAACAAGATGATAGATATACCTTTTGGAAATCATTTTTTTGGCCTTAAGGTAAGAGATGAATCGACCTATAGGCACTGAGCTACCACCTTTCCACTCTAAGACTGTGTCATTTGGAAACTGAAATCGAACGTTCCTAGTTCTACAATCGACTGAGGCATAACATGAATGTAATCAATCCATGCCTAGAATGATATCTAAATCTACTATTTCTTACTATACAAGATTTGCTGAGGTAACTTTCTAAGAGACTGTGACAGGGCAATTTCTTTATACCCGTCTAGCTATAACTAGGTCACCAACTGCCGTAGAGACTGAGAAGGGTTCTGAGAGAGTTTCTAGACTGACACCGAAGTTTACTGCTATATACGAAGTTACAAAAGATAGAGTAGCCCCTGGATCTAACAATGCATAAACATCTAAATGGAAGACTCGTAACGTACCAGTGACCACATCAGGAGAACCTTTTTTTTCCTGGCCACCCTAAAGAGCATACAACATGTTCTAGCACTGACCACCACATGTACCAGATAAAGCACCCTACTGAGTTGGGTGATCTAATGTTGTTGTTGGATCTGTAGACTGAGCCATGTTATTGTTACCCCCTTGCCCCAACCTAGAAGAAGGGCAATCTTCAACCTATGGCCAGACTGACCACACCCAAAGCACCGTTCCCTTCCTGCAAGACACTCGCCTGGATGATTCTTACCACACTTTGGACAAGTTGGGAAAGTCTTGTTACCTGAAGTACTCTCCTGAGACTTAGAGCCTGATGTCTTACCTTTCTGATCATGTGAAAACCTGGGATGGAGCACTAGATGATGAAAGTGTTGGGGCTGTAAACCTTTGCTAAAACTATGAGTGATTCCCACCGCCCAACTTTTGTTGTGAGTATTCATAATTTCCTGTTTTGGCCTTTTTGTTATCCTTAGCAATTTCCCTAAGCTTATCTCCCTCAACCTGCTTATCATGAGTCATTAGTCTGGAGATATCCATATCCCCTGGAAGCATAACATTCCTGCACTCGGTCTTCACTATATCGAATACCCCTAATAAGAACTTACTTATTTGTGCCCTTGGATCGGCAACCATGTGTGGAGAAAACCTGGAGAGCTGGGTAAACTTTAGCCCATACTATTGGACCGACATTGAACCCTGCTTCAAGTTCATAAACTTTTGTGCCTTAGCCTCTCTCAACTCCCTTGGGAAGAACATGCCTAGAAAAGCTCCAGCAAAACAATCTCAAGTCACATGAGCTGCATCTGCACCCTTATTATCTTTCCACTGAGTGAACCAAATATGAGCCACATCTTTAAGTTGGTAGGATGACAACTCCACCCTATCACTTCTAGTCACTTGCATCACCTTTCGGATCTTCTTAACTTCATCAATGAAGTTCTATCGGTTCTCACCAACCTGCGACCCTAAAAACTCAGGTGGATTCATTTGAACAAAGTTACGAACCCTAGCTGCAATTGATCCACCATAAATGTGTGCAGGAACTGTGGCCTGCTGATTGTTTAGATTGGCTACACTATGAGCCAAGAGTTGGATTGTATTCTAAAATTCTGCAATCATAACCTCATGGTTTAGGACTGGAGGAACTACATTAGTATTGCATGCATTAGCAATCTGTGCGTTAGTTCTACAAGGAGGCATACTCACTGAAACACATAACGACGGATTAGAAATAATAAGTTGAATCATACCTCACGCATAATAAAAATAGCAATGAAAATGAAGTTTTTCTTAAAACACTTCATAGCCTCCCCCTTATAGGTGTGGCGCGCTTAAAACTTATGAAAGGACTCTACTTAGTGCAACTTTCAGACACCCTAGGACTCTTGAACCTAATGCTCTGATATAAAGTTTTGTCAGTCCCCGGGCTACCCCTTAGATATAACACGGGACCTAGGATCATGAGTGACCCCAAGCTAACCCTGAGTCTGGCATATCATAAGCATACTAGAAGTAACTAAGTAAGACATGAACAACGCGGAAGCTAAATCAATAGGTATCTTAAGAGGAACAAGATCAATTAGTCTGAATGTAAACATAACATATTATGAGAGTTCTAGTGCAGACTGGAAAAACAGTTAATAACTTAAGTTGAATCTACTACTATGTCTGAAAAGCCTCTACTGAGTTGAGTTGCTGGGACATGCCCCCAGCTAACACTAACAAACTAAAAACTGAAAGTAAAGACAAAGATGAAAGCATGTCTATTGTCCTCGGAATATGAGGACTCACCACTGAAGTTGCTGAATGTAGATCGAGAATCAATCTATGCGTGATCTAAATGCTGAGTACCTGAACCTACATCATGAAACGATGTAGCACAAAGTATACGTCAGTTCTTGGAATGTAATGACCATGCAGGATATAGATGCTAAGCTGAATAAAGTATATAGGTTGAACAATACATAACTGAGCAATGATATAATCTGAACAAAGATATAGATATGTACTGAAGTATAAATATAAAGACCTAACTGAATGCAATGAACAAGTACTAATCATAAAGGTACATGTTGAACGGAATACTGAAATATATATAAACTGAAAGCCTGGTCAATGCACTAAGAGTCTGATTGTGGGAGTTACTATTAACCGACATAAACCACGTGAGTTAAACGTGGAGTCCGATGTATACGCCCTATTGAGAGGACCCAATATACCTTGCCACGGGTATAGAGTCATAAATGTGGCGTGATCACTAAATTTGATGCCCAACTGAGGGGACTTATAAACCTACGGGGACACATAGTTCTGGGACTTTGAGGGTACGCTGAACCCTAGTCTAACTCGGTGCTAAGTCTACTCCCAACTGATTACATATGAACTAAGATGTACCGAATAGCTCAAGATACAGACATGCAATCTGAGAATGCAATATTTATATACTGTTAATGTGACATTCGTGCCCTGGAGCATGATTTTCCGTTTATTATCCTAGCAAGTATAATTCATGAACTAAGAGAAGTTACACAAACTAGGGTTCTGAGTTTTATATTGGGAATTATGCAAACTTTCCAAGAAAATATGATATTTCGATTAAGAATACTACAATAGCTAAAATCCCAACGAATCTTCATGGTTTTAGAAACCCTAAGTCTAAACAAGATATGAAGAATCAAGGAACTGACTGAATTCTAGGGACCTAATGGATGAAAGGAATCCACTAGGGAAATCCCACATACCTAGTGACGAAATCTACGGAGAAATCCTTTGGATTTTGGGGCTGAATTTCGAATAACACTGTTGCTTGTTCTTGAGAGAACTGGTCACCGTTTTCTCTTCTTTTTGCTCTAAGTTGGGTGATTTTAGGAGAGTGGGGGTTTTGGGTAGGTTCTGATTAGATTAGTAAGCTTATATTGAGTAACACGACGTAGTTTAGGTACTAAACGACATAGTTTAAATGCCCAAAGCATAGGAGAAAAGACCAAAATGACCGTGACTTAAAAGCTGACAAAGGTGGGATTGACGGGCCATTGTTTTGACCAAAGCCCGTCAACTGGGTCGTGGTTATGGCCCTGCCCAGCATGGCTCTACTGAAATGCGCACAATTTTTTACTCCGAGATTGGATTTTAGCAAACTTGGTGGCGTTGGAAACATGACTCAATTATCTTTAATTTGATAGGTCATGGGCAACCTAATTCATTTTGTGCTAAAATATATGACCGTTAGAAGTTGACCCAAAACCCAGAGGTTGAACTGCCCCAATCATGGTCCACTTCACAAACCTGTGAAGCACCACAGGCCGTGTAGGCCACCATGGTCTTTCATAGTGAGTTGGGGTGGTACTAGGTCATTTTCATGGGCATCTTGACAGGACGGTGGAACCACCGTCGATTGGTCTGTGGTTCCTCACGGTGCCCTTGGGTTGTTGGCTTGCTTTCACAGGCAAGTTGACGGACCGTGTGGGGTTCCACGGTCCGTGGACCCCTCTGTGATGCACCTATTTCTCCTGGTTCAGTCTTAGGTAGATTTTTGAGGTGTTACATTCACAATTTATCAAATCGACATAATATAGGGATAAGACATGTACGATAAATACTATTAGTGTCTGACTCTCTTTGGTTCGACATATATGAACTATACGCATGATTTCTATAACTATCGACATTTACCAATTGGTCTAATGTGTTTTGAGTTGTCGTTATTTCAATATTTTACAAGTAACATTTAAAATTATTAAATTATATAATTTAATTTATTTAAATATAATAATTAAAAACTACTTAATTGGAGGCCATTTTAGTAACAAATATAAGTAATGATTCACAATTTATCAAATCCACGTAATATAGGGGATAACGACATAAAAATCCTACATAAATGGAATTCTTTTTAAATAATTATATATAAATAATTTTAAAGTGGAAGAATAATAAAAAAAATAATATATATATATATATATAATAAAATATTATTAAATAAAATTACAAATGACATACGTATTTAAAGTAAAAGAAAGTCTTTATTAATAGAGTAATAGTTGGCATATCTTATTAAAACTAGACGAATAATGTATGCGTGCACGCATGGGCCCAATATTTATCTAGATATATATATTTGTGTGTATTTATATAGATATATATATATGTGTGTGTGTGTGTGTGTGAGAAATGAAAATCATTTTTTAAATGTCAATTTAAAAGAATCAGTTACTTATGATCTGGATAACTAAAACATTTTGAATAAATATATATTTACAGCATATTATCTATACATCGCATAAATTAAGACCAATTAAATATTAACAAGGTACACTATTGTGTGGGAACAGGAAATGACTCCAAGAATGAGGTAGCCAAATTTTCAACTCAAGCTAGCTACAATACTGACATTGTTGGCCGGTATTTTGTATATAATTTATACACTAAATTAACACACAAATAAAAAAAAATGTCCTTGACTTTCATCCCCTCAACTCTCTCTTCAAATCAGAGGAGCATGTAAAGCAAACAATACTTTCCATTAGGAGTGTACAAAATCGAACCGAAAACCGAACCAAACCGCAAATCGAGTCAACTCGAAAAAAAACCTGACTAGTGGTTTGGTTTTGAAAAAAAAAAACCCGACTATATTTGGGTTGGTTTGGTTTTAACTAAAAAAAACCAACCCGAGACCAAACCAACCTGACATTATATATATAATTTTAAAATTTTATTTTATACATAAAAA